>CAUYSK010079619.1:0-19981 GCA_963575035.1 Avahi laniger | reverse complement strand
CTGTCCAATTAATTTCTTTCTATTTTTGGTAGAGACGGGGTCTCGCTCTTGCTCAGGCTGGTTTCGAACTCCTGAGCTCAAACAATCCGCCCGCCTCGGCCTCCCAGAGAGCTAGGATTACAGGCGTGAGCCACCGCGCCCAGCCTATTTCTTCTTTTAATACTAAATCATCCTAGCAACCCTCCCCATCTCCTCTCACGGTCTCTGTTCTCTGCATCTAGAATGGACTCAACCTCCGTTTCACTCTTTCCTTCATGTATTTTTCTCTCTGCCCTTGACTCCGCGTTCTGGAATATTTATGTCTTTATAGCCTAGCCCTTCTATTGCTGTTTTCTTAAATTAACTTTTTATTTTAGAGCAGTTTCAAATTTACAGAAAAAGTGCACAGATAGTTCGGACAGTTCCCATGTATCCCACGGGTTTACCTTATTATTAATATTAACATCTTGCATCAATATGGTAGCTTTGTTATAACCAACGAGGCAATATTGATTTCAAAATCCATCCTTTATTCAGATTTCCTTAATTTTTACCTAATGTCCATTTTTTTGTTCCAGAATACCATTAAACACACTACATTACATTTAGCAATCTTGTCTTTTCTTGGCTGTGACAGTTGGGTTTGTAATTTGATAAATCATATTATAATTTTCAAACCCTTTTTCTTGTTCTGGAATCGTTCTGAGAATACAAGTTATAATTTTTAAGGATTATATGTTCCCAAATAAAATGTGTTTGCTTCAAAGGAGACTCACCTAAGTCCTCGCCTATTGCTTTGGAGAAAATGGAGCTGGGAGTCTCCACTACGAAAGTTTGTTCAGGCAAACGCGGACTGAAATGTCCGGGGGGCGCGTACACTTCAGCCTCACGCACCGGGAGGCCCCGGGGGCTGTGAGCAGGAGAGGCACCCCCGAGCCTCGCCCAGACCCCTCTCCCCGGGCAGCTTCTGGGCTCCCCCGTGGCCACTGACCGCAGGGCCGTGTGGCTCCTTCTCTCTTTCCTGAGGAAGCCTTCTCCACACGAAGGAGGGCCTGCCTGTCCCGGGGCCCAGAGAAGCCTCCACTGGGTCCCGAAAACTTTACCAAAAAACCCTGAAGGGTCCTTGAAGAAGGGAGGCTCCAGCTGGCTTGGGGGGTGGCCTCTGCAAGGCAGTCTGGGGACTGCGCAGGGGCCATGTGGATGGCAGCTCTCGCCGTGGTGACTCGCTTTCTCTATAAATTGGTGGCTGACATCTGCAGCAATCTTAAGCAGCTCCCTCAAGTGCTCGCTCAGTTAAGGACCATGGAGCAAAGGCCTGAGGCTGGCCTCCCTCGTGAGGAGGGAAGGCAGGGCTGACTTGTGCGGGTGTCCCAGGTGGGGAGCCACGGCCTGGCTGAGCGCCCCCCTCAGCCCGCAGTGGCTGGATCTGCAAGCCTCCGTGCGGGGGAGGGGGACACCCAGGCGGTCGTGGTAGGGCCCATGGGCGGCCACTAGGGGTAGGGGCTGGGGGAACCAGATCAGCAGTTGCCACTTTATTCTGAAGGCAACAGGATCTCTGGGGCAGAGTCGTGGTTCGCAAAGTGCCCTCGGTAGCCTTGTGGGGAATGGAGGAAGGGCGGCCAGGAGGCAGCGGCCGTCATGGTCACACAGAAGAGAAATGATGGGAGCTGAGCCATGGCAGTAGCAAATGGGATGAAGGCTCGAGCAGTCCCAGGGTTGGGTCTGTGGTAACCAAGGGCTGAACAGATGTGGAGGAGACTCCCGGGTCCCTGGATTGGTTCCTATAAGAGGACAGGGTCCAGGTTTCCAGGGCAAAGACATCAGGTTCTGCCTGGGTCACGAGGAGGCTATGGGAACTGTGGGGGGAGAAGACGTGGTTGGAAACTCTGTGAAGACGGTGGCTCGGAGGAACCACAGCGCTTGGCAACATCAGCACAGCACACAGGCAGCACGTGAAGCCATGGGGACCGACACCATCAGATAATATAGATGCCACAGGAGGAGAAAGACACTCACAAAGCCCCTTGGAGAGGTCCACCAAACTCTCTCCAGAGAGAGAGATTGCTGTGTAACGAATTACCTCAAGACTTAAGCGTTTCTTGTCTCGCGGTTTCTGTGGATCGAGAACCCAGCAGCAGTTGAGCTGCTGGGTTCCGGCTCAGGGTCTCCGTGAGGTTGCCGTCAGATGCGGTCCGGGTGGCAGTCAGCCGAAGGCCCGCCTGGGGCCTCAGGACCCGCTGCCAGCGTCACTGCCACGGCTGCTGGCCGGGGCCTCCGTTCCTGGCCAAGGGACCTCTCCGTGCGGCTTCCGAAGCCAGCTGCGGATCCACGACTTTTGCTCAAGGGAGGAGGTCAGGGCCAGAAAGAGAAATCTGGGAGTCGTCCAAATAGGAGTAATATTTGATGTCACAAAAACAAATGTCAGAGAGAGAGACTGATTCTGCCTTTATTTCAAATTTTGATATTTCACTCATCATGGATTTTTTGATATTAATTTTGACTTATTAAAAATGTTACTTATCTGATTACTAAGTTTTTTGGTTTCCCCTTACATTTTACTTCCAGGGAGGGCAGAGGCTCCGGCTGGGGCCTGGGAGGATGCCGGAACAGCAAGAAAACCAGGTCCAGAGAGGAAGGGATTTCACAAAGGAGGTGTGGCCAATGGAGACAGCCCAGAGAGGGGACCTTGCTGCCCTGCACCCAGTTCCTTTGACTTTGCCACATCTCCGTGGTTTCCTCTTAATTTGTTGAGGGTAAGAGGAGAGTTTAGATTTGGGGTGAGGAGCCTGCAGCCTTGGGGCCACATGTGGCCTTCTGGATCCTTGAGTGTGGCCTTTTGACTGCATCCAAATTTTACAGAAGATTAAGGAATTTGTTCTGTGAAGTTTGGATTCGATCGAGGGGCCACCCCCAGGGATCTGGAGGGCCACATGTGGCCCTGAGGCCGCAGGTTCCGAACTTCCTAGAGTTCGGCCCGGTCCAGTGTGAGACATTCCCAGGCAGCTCCCTAGTGGTCTTTGCGCCTCAGCTTCCTGTCTGCCGGGGGCTGATGCCGGTGTAGAGCAGAGCCGCCTTTAGGAAAGCTATCTGCGAGGAAGGGAAGAACATCAACCCTGAGCCCCAACTCAAGTCACCTTTCTCAGAAGGATCAAGAGGATGAGGGACCCTGTGTCTCCCCATCCCAGTTCAAAGGCTTGGCATGCATAATTTACATCCACCTGGGACTGCTCACTGTCACTTACATTCTATTTCTACCCTCAAAATACTGGGGGCCTTCGGCAAGAGAAACTGAGGCCAAAATGAATGCTAATTTCATCCAAGATCTTGCAGTCTGACTGTCATGTCAGTGCGGTGGGGCCCCCCACTGGTATTTGAACCCAGGCCCCCTGATCGGTCAGTCTAGGCTACACCTCCAGCACCTTAATCTCATGATAAACAATCTCCTAATCCCAGTAGATGGTCTCCATCTGGACAGCTGCCTAATCGCATCCACAGTTCGTTCATTCAATCCACATTGACTGAGCGCCTATCCATCATGAGACACCCAGAGCTGGCAAACAAAGACTGGCCCCACCCTTAAGGAGCTTGGCGTTGAGTAAACAGCACACAGGATGGTAAGTGTGGCTGGGTGCGGTACTGCTAATGCTAATGGGGACGCTCATTAGCATCCCAGCATGCAGGAGATTTCAGATTTTCCTTCCTTTGTGATTTGAAGCTCTGGACAGACGCAGCCCTGCCACCCACTGAGCAGCTGGAGTTGGAGAAGCTCGCAGCATGGGAACAAGCCCTTCAGACCTGCCTCTACTCTTGCCTAAATCAAGTGTCATTCTTACTCCCACACAGGACACTGGCAGAACTGCCTGTAAGCCCCAGTTAATGTGACCAGGCTTCACAGCTGTGTCAATAAGCCAGTGCTCAGGGCACCTAAAGAAATAAAATGAGGCTTAAAAGAAATAAAGTGGTGAGTCAAGAACTGTGTGACAGAGACCCACGCCAGGGGATGCTGGCTTCTTCACGCAGCAGAGACCCCTGCAGCATGCACCGTCCCCTCCTGCTTCCGAGTGACCCCAGCACCCACTCCCAGACTATGTCGAGTGTTGGTCAAGCTCACAGAGTCTCAAGCCACCCCACCAAGGCCGAGTCCAGGCCACTGCTACAAGGTCAGGTGACCTTGGCTGCACTCTGCGCCTTAGTTTCCATGTGTATGGAGTAAGGGTGATAACAAAGCCTTCTTTGTAGGTTGTTTAAATCAGTTAGTATTTATTAGACACTTAAACAGTTCTCGGAACACAGAAAGCATTATATAAGTTCTTTAAAAAAAAAATGAAAGAAGGAATCCAAGAAATTCTTTAACTCACCCCACTGCTTTGAGACAGGATTCCATTCATGGAATGGAATAGCCTTAGAACACATCCCTCATTGGCAGGAAGGTCGCCTTGTTCGAGAACCAAATTAGTAAAGACTTCTTTTGAAAAGTTAATCGTCGAGTTGATGAGAGAACAGTGAGATAGTCACCACGCCCATTTACAGGTGCCATCTTCTTGTGCAGTAACCTGGTAAGCTGTATCAGGGACCTTAAAAATATTCAGAGCCTTGCCACAGTAAACCTCTTTTTGTGAATGTCCCAGGGAGATACTTTGAGATTCAGATAAAGGTAAAGGTTGATATGCAAAGATTTTATACAGCATTTTATATAATTATTATAAAAAATTAAGAGCATGCAAATGCCCAACACAAGAAGACAGATCAAATGGTGATACATATACAAAATAAATTGTTACATAGCCATTAAAAACCATATTTGGAAGAATTTTAAATGCCATGAAGAAAGTTCACGCTATCCAATGTCAAATCAAAAAGGAACATATGCCATCATTTATGCTATATCATTCCAATCATATACACACACAAAAATAAACAAAGATATTTACCAAAGTGTTAACAATGATTATTACTGAGTTGAGGAGATCTGAGTGGTTTTTAGTTTATCTTTATATTCTTTATGTTTTGTTTTTTTTTTTTTTAGGCCATGGCATCAGCCTAGCTCACAGCAACCTCAAACTCCTGGGCTCATGTGATCCCCCTGCCTCAGCCCCCTGAGTAGCTGGGACTACAGACACGCAACACCATGCCCGGCTAATTTTTTCTATTTTTAGTAGAGATGGGGTCTCACTCTTGCTCAGGCTGGTCTTGAACTCCTGACCTCAAGTGATCCTCCCGCCTCGGCCTCCCAGAGCGCTAGGATTACAAGTGTGAGTCACTGCACCCGGCCTCATTATGTATTTTTCAGAATTTCTGAAAGCTTTTAATTAATAATGAGAAAAAAATAAGATTTTTGTCTTGTTTTACTTTGCTGTTAATGTACAAAGTCTGGAGTTTCAACAGATAAATTCTGTCAATAACCTACACACTGAGAAACTTAGGCAAGTTATTTAACCACTCTGACACTCAGCTGACGGTAAAATGTGAGAAAGAATGTCTACTTGATGAAGTTTGGGGATGGGCAATGAGGTAAAGAGCCAGTACCTTGGGGGGGCCAGACCCCACCCGCCATGGCGCTTTATGCCGGACGGGATGCCATGGGGAAGAATCCCATTCTCCCCTGGGATGTCAGACCAGAGCTTCGGGAGTTTATGGATTGGCTTCGCTGCCCTCACAGTTTCACAAAAGGTTCAGAAGGAAGCGCTTCTTGGCTGCTGAGCTGTCTTCATAAACCCACACATTCAAAGACATTTCCTTCTGGGGCTTCCAAAGAAAGAGCACTGGTGAAAAACGTCTTGCACGCTAAAGTTGCCAAGCGCTGTCCAAAGGTAAGGGATTTACAATAATCTATTGTACGTTTCAAAATAGCTAGAAGAGAATCATTTCAATGTTTCCAGCATAAAGAAAGGACAAATGTTTAAGGTGATGTGCGTATATCCCCAGTACACTGATTCGATCTTTACAAATTGTATGAATGTGTTAAATTATCACACGTACCCCAAAACTATATACACATACTATGCATCGATAAACAACAAAATTTGTTTTAATGATGTGAGGTCCCTCGGGGTCGCTACCTCACCCCGGGCTGTAGTCGGGGAAGGAGAAAAGAAGAGGACGGGGAGGAGAGGAGACAACCGGCCAGAGGCCCCCACCTGCGGCGGCGTGGCTTTGGGCAGTGCCCTCCCCACGGCAGAGGCAGGAGGTGGGGGCGGCTTCGGCTCAGCCAGAAGGGGTCGCTGCAGAGCCGGGTTCGCCGTCCCCTGCACGTCCAGGCGCGTCAGCTGAGTGGGCATCTTCTCTTCCCCCAAGCCCTGTGGGAGCCCAGGGTCCTCCCCGAAGAAGAAACGGATGCCAGACAGGTCGCAGGACTTGCCCAAAGTCCCCAGCAGCTGAATGGAGAAACACCTGTTCTAATTTCAGGCCAAGCAGGAGGAGTCAGAGGGTGGCCGTGAGGTCCCCTGCAGGTGAGGAGGTGTTAGGGCATGGGCTTATCAGATGTCTACAAATACATATTTTATAAAGATCGATTGCTTCTCCCACTTCTTCTATTGCTCATGTAGAAAACTTGGAGATAAAGAGCGCTATGAAGAAGGAAATAAAAGTCATCTATAATCACTACCTCCCAGCTGTAACCTCTGTTACCACTTTCTGGTATATACTTTCTCCACGCTCTTTCAAAGATTAAGGTCATGTTCATAGATTTGTATCCTGTTTTTCACTTAGTAGCGTTTTATTATGAAAGGAAATATTCTTCAGACTTGTGCTGACTACACGCTGCATCGAAACCTACCGCCAGCCCGGGCCCCCCGCGCCCGCTCGGCGCAACCCTGAGGGAGGCGCCGTCCGCATCCGCACTTGACGGACGAGGAACCTGCGGCACCATGTGGCGAAGTGACTTGTTTGTGACTTAGAACAGAGATTTAAACGCAAGCCATCCGATTCCGGAGGAGAGGAACGAGTGCCAAGAAGGAAAATATGCGACACTCGGCGAGGAAATGAGCGTGTGTTTGGGGTCTCGCTTAGGTGGGAGGGGTCAGGCCTCGCCGGTCGCTGACATTTAGTGTGACATTTAGTGCCGAGCAGGAGTCGGCAGGCCAAGGAATGGCAAGAGAGGTGACCTACTCCGGGCTGGCCTGATTTTCACACTGAGACACCCACACAGCTAGATGTTCTAAAGATAATTTCGAAACCTGAAAAGGGAAGGAAATTAAATTAATTTCACCTGTAATCCTGTGATTTTTTCATTTCTTCTTTTATTCCCTTACAACTTGTATTCATAGATATACCGAATTTTAATGGATAATCCATATTCAAGTCTGATGGATTATTTTTAAAATTTAGTAGAATTTCATACTCTTCCCTGTTTTACATATTCACTGTACTTATGACTTCGATAGCTATATGATTTAATTACATGGGTACACCATAATTTACTCAAGTCTATTTTGTTTTAACTCTGAAGTTATTTCAAGTGCTGGCTTCGACAGCACATATACTAAAATTGGAACAATACAGAGTAGCTTAGCACGGCCCCTGTGCAAGGATGACACGAAAATTCATGAAGCGTTCCATATTAAAAAAAAAAAGTGAAGTTATTTCCAGTCTTTACTATTAGAAACGCTGCCATTATAAACATCTTTGTGCAGAAAGTGCTTTCCTTCTGTCCTATTCCTTGGAGAGGAAATTCACAGATGGTGCTGACATTTTTGCTACTCTGTTTGCCCAATTACCTTCCAAAAGGAACATTCCCATTTTTACATCTTGGTCAACCAAATGAGTGTGTCTATTTCCCGCCAGAATCCTCACCAGTACAGGGAATTTTCTTTTCTTTCTTTCTTTCTTTTTTTTTTTGGAGACAGACTCTTGCTCTGTTGCCCAGGCAAGAATGCAGTGGTATCAGCCTAGCTCACAGCAACCTCAAACTCCTGGGCTCAAGCGATCCTCCTGCCTCAGCCTCCAGGGTAGCTGGGACTACAGGAACGCACCACCACAGCTGGCTAATTATTCTATTTTTTGTAGAGATGGGGTCTTGCTCTTGCTCAGGCTGGTCTCAAACTGCTGAGCTCAAACGATCCTCCCGCCTCGGCCTCCCAGAGTGTTAGGATTACAGGCGTGAGCCACCACGCCAGGCCAAGGACTTTTTTTTCATATGATCCCTTCATCTTTCTCTAACGATGTATTATGTGTGTCTATATATGTATATAGAATACACATATGTGTGTATTTTGTGTTTCTGTAAATATGTGTAATTTGAAAATAAATCACTTTTTGTATTTATTAAGTAGGTTCTTCCCCAATTACAAACTTTGAAATGTAGATGAGTGGGACTTTTGCTATTTCTCTTGAGAAAAATTTCAAATTATTTATGTTGCCCTTTGTTTCTTTTTTTCCTGTGGGTTAAAGATCTCATATTTTTATTTTTAAAGCTGTTCATTTTTGCCCCATATTCTTAGTTTCCTTGTCTCCCTGCATCTTCACAAAATTGCTGGGGAGTGAGGAGAAGATGGCCGCTGTCAGCGTCACCTCCCTTGGTTTGATGTCAGGGGAAACTGAGACCTCTAGTGCAGATCTCTGTATCAGGGAGGGTACGGATATGAGGAAGAAGAAGAGAGGAGGAAGACCAGAACGCCTCACAGGCTAAATCAGCCTCTTCCAAGGCCACCCACCACCTCCTAATATTAGTATTTTTATAAATGAGTGTCTAGGACAAGTGGGCAAGTGACAACAAATCACAGCAGGCTGCGCCCCCGTACAGCCCGCCAGCGCCCACCCAGCCAGGCGTGTGGACACATCTTCACTGAGCCCCGCACCCAGCGGCGACCCCTCGGGCCTGTGTGCCGTGAAGCCCGCATTCTAGCGAGGGGAGACAGACAACAAACAAGCCACCAAACAAACCAGACAACGGGGAGGAGGAAACAGGGATGATGAAGAGAGTGACGCGCAAAGCCTCACTGAGGGGCAACTTTGGGGATGAGAATAAACCCGCAGGGAAAGGACCGGGAGGGTTGCTCCAGGCCGAGGGAGCAGCGAGTGTGGGGCTGAGGAAGGGCTTGGTGCGGCGGCGCAGGACCAGGCTGGAACGCCGCGGGGAAGGGGCAGAGGCGCGGGAGGGGCCCCAGGCCGTGGTAAGGCTCTGACCCTGAGAGCAGTGGGCAGCCACTGAGGCACTTTCAGCAAAAGAGTGACATGGCCTGCTTTGCATTTTAAAAAATAATCTAGGCCAGGTGTCTCATGCCTGTCATCCAGCACTTTGGGAGGAAGAGGCGGGAGGATCGCTTGAGGCCAGGAGTTTGAGGCTGCTGTGAGTAGGCTGACGCCAGGGCACTTGTCCGGACAACAGAGCGAGTCTCTGTCTCAAATAAATAAATAAATAAATAAAAATTTAAAAATTCAATATAAAAGCAGCGCTGGTGAGGAGTAATGACTGAGTTAAAATGCAGCATCAGCTCGTGCATTTGTTTCCCTTTAGAGTGCAATGCAGGGATCGGTCACAAATAAATATGCCAGAAATGTATAAAACACAGCTGTACACCTCCCAACATTTATGTTTGGTAACGCAAAAATAAAGCAATGGGTGAAAACACAGGGATATTCAAATCGCTCCAGCAGAAAACAACAGCAAACCGTTAGGTCATAGGGGGAAAAATAGCAAATGATTAGGATAGAGTTGTTTGTTGAGGAGAGAAGTAACAATGCTACGGGATATTCAGCAAGCCTATAAATGATTTATGCAGGACTTGCAGAATGAAAACTGAGAAGAATCAGAAAGAACAGGGCCTAGTCGAATCCAGGCCAGCTGCACCTAATCATCTGTCTGCCACTGATTCTGTGGGGGGAGGGTGTAGGAGCGGGGAGGAGTGGGGTCTCACAGGGCTGTTGGGGATCGAGTTACCTGTCCCGCCGCCTCCCCCCCGCCTGTCGGCTTCTTCTCGCATTTGTTAGCGCACAGCGCCCTCTGCTGGCCACGAGGAGAGTCTTTCCTCTGCAGAAACAGGTAATACTTTGGATGTTTGGCTGATGGTGAACAAGTCGTCAACAGACAGAACTGCCATTCATCCTTGCACTTCAATTGCTCTCCGATTTTATTCGATGGTAAAATAGTAACTTCCAGTCATTTTCCTCAATAACCTTCAAAGGCACCCGTGTCTATAAGCAAATGTTTCAGAGTAGATACATATACCCAGGGCATATACTATATGATCCACTGACAGAGGATGAATATATTTGGGGTTCTGTTAGTGGTTTTATAAAATACATCATATTAGTACACTATTACATTCACTCATTCAACAGATATTTGTGGAGTACCTTCTACGGACCAGGCACTAACAAGACAGACAAAACTCTCTGCCCTGGTAGAGCTTATTCTCCTCCGTGAGGGAAGAGAGACATTTAGTAAGTAAAAGAAACAGTGTGACCATTAGTAGTAAGTACTATGAAAAAAAAGACAGGGGTGTCATCGAGCAACGGGTTGTTGCCATTTTAAATCAGTGAGAGGGGAGAGACTCATCCCTGTGGTCACCCGGGTGAAGAATGTTCCAGGCGGAGGGAACAGTCAGTGCTGAGCTATGGGAGAGGAGTGTCTTTGTTCAAGGAACAGCCAGGAGGCCCCTGTGGCTGAGGTGGAGTGAGGCAGAGCAGATGGGGTCAGCGGGGAAGGGGCATAGACGCAGACCGTGAGGGGCATGTATTCAGAGGGCTCTAGCAGACGGGCAACACTGCCTGGGGTGCAACCCCACATGTTTTACTGATAGGCTGCACCATTAATAAAGTTTGGTGACTGCAGATGTGTAGAATAAACTCCACAATAAGCCCGCTGTTTATTGGAAGCGGTAGCATGTGAACTGTTTGCAAGGTAAGCAGAACTTCAACAGGGAGAGACGCAATGTGCCTTCCCACACTAATCGCCATCCCTACACCAAACCCTGAATGGCACCAAGCGATCTACTTGGTGAACTTTGAGATAATTGGCATTAGGGTCCACTGCAATACCTAGTATCACACTATTTTCGTTGAGCATTTGTCTACATTTCTAATTCCTTACTACATTTCCACTTCAAGATGCTTTAAACAGCCTATTAGCACCCCATGGAAACTTCAGCCATGCCTCACAGCTCAACTCATAAAGGCAAACAGATAGCACGAGCAGTTTGCCAGGTGAAGTCACCCAGCCCTGCACCAGCAAGGCCAAGACTGAGACGCAGCTGTCGCACTTGTTTCTGTGACCGTGCCAACCTGGCATGTTTTGAGTCCCTGCAGGAGACACTTCCACCTTGCACGTGTAACACCTGACTGATCATAAAGCTTTCATTTACATACGTTCATTCCAATTGACCACCAGAGTGGCCAAGGGAAGCAGGGAGGTGCTGAAAGCCCAAGATCCCTCCGCCTGATTTAGTTTTGAGATTCAGCTCTTCACACTAGTGTTGGATTAAGATGGATTGTTCTGCTGTGCTTGTCGCTTTGCCTTAGATGCGTTCCAGGGTGGCACTGCCCAATATAGGAGCCACAAGTCACATGCGGCTATTGAGCACTTGGAACGTAGCTAGTGTGAATTTAGAAGTGCTGTAAGTGTAAAATACATATGAGATTTCAAAGACTCAGCATAGACTCAGCATATCTCATTAATTTCCTTATATAATTTATAAATATTTCTATTTTCTTATAATTTTCCTATAATAATTACATGTTGAAATGGTATTTTGAATATATTGTTAAATAAAACATATTGCTAAAATTAATTTCACCTACTTTATAAGTTTTTTTTTTTTTTTTTGAGACAGAGTCTGGCTCTGTTGTCCGGGCTAGAGTGCCGCGGTGTCAGATTAGCTCACAGCAATCTCAAACTCCTGGGCTCAAGCGATCCTCCTGCCTCAGCCTCCCAAGTAGCTGGGACTACAGGCATGTGCCACCATGCCCAGCTAATTTTTTGTATCTATTTTTAGTTGACTGGCTAATTTTTTTTCTATTTTTATCAGAGACGGGGGCTCGCCCTTGCTCAGGCTGGTCTTGAACTCCTGAGCTCAAGTGATCCTCCCGCCTCGGCGTCCCAGAGTGCTAGGATTATAGGCGTGAGCCACCGCGCCTGGCCTGCTTTACAATTTTTAATGTGACTACAAGAAAATTTAAAATTGCACATGTGGCTCACGTTACATTTCCATTGAACAGGGTGCTCCAGAATATGCCAACAGCTTCCACTTATTGGGCAACTACAATTCGCCAAGCACTGTGCAAAATGCCTCACATACTATTTTATTTGGTCCTAACAATCCCAGAAGTAGATATGACTCCATTTAATAGCAAGACCAGGGCCCTGATGCTCACAAAGGCTATGGAGCTTGTCTGAGGAAACATATTAGAAAGTGAGAAAATCAGGATTTCCACCCAGATTCATAACTCTAAAGCCCTTGCCCTGAAGCCCACCACACCACATGGCCTGTATTTCAGGGAGAAGGAAATATGGCCACTGCAAATACTTAGATCCAGCCCTCCAGTATTCTGTGGGGTCCAGGGCCACACTTGTGTAGCCTCGAATTCTTGGGGCAATCCTGAATCAGTGACCTCTGAATGGCCAGGCTGCAGGCTCCATTCACAGAGCACCATTAATCTAGTTTTTGTCAAAGGAAATCTCATGAAGGTGAATGAAAAGCGAAAGTAACACCAAATATAATGTATCAGAGATTAAATTGGCACCAACGAAATCAGATTTCCCCTCCCCAAACAGGCCAATAAGCGGGTGGTTTACAGCAACAGACTGTGTGACAGAGCCACTCGTATTCGAGTTCAGATGCACAAATAGGCCGTGAGGTTTAAGTCAATACTTCCGTGATTTGATCAGAACCAGCCTAGAACTGTTAATATGTGGCGTTTAGTTACTAGACTTTCTGGGGGACACTTTTAACCTTGCAAATTCACTAACAGTTGCTGGCTGGTTCAAGAAGGAAAAGCACATTTGTTTATTTCACTCTTGCAAACTGCCTTTTGAAGTGACCAAACGAACTTAATGAGGAAGCTCAGTATTAGCACTAGAAACTGCAAGGAGGAGGGTGGCTGCCTCCAAATCAAAACACATGGGTTAAATGAAATGGACCCACAGCAAAAGCCCATTAACATCCCCACATGTGGACCAGTGAGGGCTGGAAGATCTACAGCCACGTGGGAGAACGGCAAGACAGTCAGTTTCTGCTCACTGCGAAGCTCCTCACTTCCAGTTTAATGCTCGGAGAGAGGCAATTACAGAATCAGTCTTTCCACTTTGCCAGTCAAGGTCCCTGTGCCTGTGGGAAGCAGGGCAAGGGCTGCTCGCACTTCCATGCTAAATAAAGCAAGGCACAGCCAGAGCTCTGGCAACCTGAGGATTAACCAGGCCAATCGGCAAAGGGGCACTAGCCCAGCAACTTCGTGCTGCCACAAAGAAAAGGAATTCTTTGAGCATGGCTGCGCCACTCTCCCAAAGGCTAACCTCAAATCTTCCAAAGTAAACCTTCACTGAATCTAAATTTTTCCCTTCTCCTTTTGAGTATGCTTTTAAAGATGTGAACAGGTACCCACCTAATCTGAAGAAAACTCTTTTCAACTACCCAAACTAGAAAGATAATCCTAAGCAACAGGAAAACACACTGTGGCAGTCACGAAAATAAGCTTCTCAGGTCTGCTGCTGTGGGAAACAGTAATTGGGTGATGGTCCCATGGCTGCCCCTCTGGAGCCACCAGGTTAACATCCAGGCCTCACTTTCTGGGGACTCTTTTCTAGCCAGTGAACACAGTGGGGATACAAATGCAGGCCCACTCTGGCGAGATGCTGACTCCTCCAGCAGGTAAGTCTGGCGTGAGGATTCTCCACTGACCAGCTATGTTATAGAAATTATCTGAAGAACAGAGACAAATGTTTGGAGGGAAAAAAGAAAACACACAGACTTAGGGACCTAAAGACTATACAAAGTAAAGTTTAGCATATTTGTAATTGAAGTCACAGTAGAGAAAACACGGGACAGGAAAAAGATCTGAAGAAATAATGGCCGAAATTTTCCCAAATTTGATTAATGGCATAAATTTACAGAGCCAAGAAGTTCAAACTCCAGGGTAAATACATAGAAAACCTTCCCTAGGCACACCTGAAAGCAGCCAAAAAAAAGACACAATATATAAAGGCAACAACCATTTGAATTCCACAGACTTGGCATCAGAAATAAGGGAGGCCAGAAGTCAGTGGAACAAGTTCTTCAAAGAGATTGAGGAAAAAAAAGAGAGACAAACAGAATTTGTTGCCAGGAGACCTGTGCTACAAAAAATGCTAAAGGAAGTTCTTCAGGCTGAAGGGAAATACTAGATCTTCAAGAAGGAATGAAGAATATCAGAAATGGTAAATATGTAGCTAAATATATTTTTCCTCTTAATTTCTTTAAAATACATGATTATTTAAAGCAGAAATTGTATTATAGGGCTTATAATGTATATACATTTAATATGTATGACAACTACAGCATAAAAGAGATAGGAAATGGAAAAACACAGTTGTAAGATTTCTACATTTTATGTGAAGTGGTACATTAACTCTAGATAGACTGAAAAAGAATATATGTTAAACCCTAGAGCATCCACTAAAAAAATTATGCAGAGTATAGCTAAAAAGCCAATTGAAATGCAATTCTAAAATAACTAATCCAAATAGAAAAACAGTAAAATGTTATAACTAAATCTACCAATAATTAATGTTAATAAACACTCTAATTAAAAGGTAGTGACTGGCCAGACACAACACATCTGTAATCCTAGCACTTTGTGAGGTTAAGGCAGGAGGATCACTTGAGCCCAGGAGTTTGAGTTTGCAAGGAGCTAGGATGACACCTCTACTACCTGGGGCAACAGAGCAAAACTCTGTCTCAAAAAAAGAAAAAAAAAATTTCCCATTATATTAAGAACTTTTTCTTCTTAACAGACTATTTTTTTAAAAAGGCAGAGGCAGTGAAAATAGATAAAAATGCAAGACCTAAGTATATGTTGTTTATAAGAGACTCACTTTACCTAGAAAGACACAGAGAGGTAGAAAGTGAAAATAAAGGAATACTACTGTGTAAACAGGAGGCATAGTAAGCATAGGCCGGAGTGGCTATATTCACATCAGATAAAGTACACTTTGAACCACATGTAATTACCAGAGACGGAGGAAAATTTCATAATGATAAAAAGGTCAATACATTAGGATGTAACATAACCCTATAACAGAGATTCAAAATAGGAAGCAAAAATTGGCAGAATTTAAAAAGACACGGACAATTCCACAATCATAATTAAAGATTTTAATACCCTCTCTCACCTGACAGAAATAAACAAAAATCATTTAAGACACAGATGATCTAAATACTATCAACCACCTAATCTAATTGATATTACAGAACATATTCACCTAACAATTCAAAATACTTATTCTTTTCAACTGTACATGGTACACTCACCAAGACAGACAATACACTGGGTCATAAGTCTCAATAAAATTAAAAGGATTGAAACCATGAAAAAGATATTTTCTGATCTTAAAGGAACTGAAGAAAACGGTAAGATATTTAGGGAAAAAAACCAAAATTTGCTAATTAGACAACATACATCTGATAATTCATGGGTTAAAGAAGAACTCAGAGGAAATCAGAAAATAATTAGAACTGAATGATAATGAAAATATATTAAAATTTCAAGATGCAGCTAACATAGTACTTAAAGGGAAATTCAAGGCTTTAAATATTTATATTAGTCTAAAATTAATTACCTAAGAATTAAGAAGCTAAAGAGGCCGGGCCCGGTGGCTCACGCCTGTAATCCCAGCACTCTGGGAGGCCGAGGCGGGAGGATCGTTCTGAGCTCAGGAGTTCGAGACCAGCCTGAGCAAGAGCGAGACCCCGTCTCTACCAAAAATAGAAAGAAATTAATTGGACAGCTAAAAATACATATAGAAAAAATTAGTCGGGCATGGTGGCACATGCCTGTAGTCCCAGCTACTCGGGAGGCTGAGACAGTAGGATCACTTGAACCCAGGAGTTTGAGGTTGCTGTGAGCTAGGCTGACGCCACGGCACTTGCTCCAGGCAAGAGAGTGAGACTCTGTCTCAAAAAAAAAAAAAAAAAAAGAATTAACAAGTTAAAGAAAAGAGTAAATGAAACTCAAACTACATAGAAGAAAGGAAATAATATAGAAAATTCAATGAAATAAAAAACAATTGAGAAAAGTTAACAAAGCCAAATGTTCTTTAAAAATCACAACAGAACTGATAAACCCTTACTCACATTGATCAGGAAAGAGAGAACAGAAATGACCAGTATCAGAATGAAAAGGAAGTTATCACTACAGCTTCTACAGACATTAAAAGGATAAGAAGAGATTATTATGAATAACTTTATGCCCACAAACCTAGTAACTTGGGTCAAATGGGTAAATTCCTTGAAAATATAATTTACCTAAATGACACAAGAAGAAAAGAAAAATCTATACTTATTAACAGATTATAAAAATTCTTCCCAGAAAGAAAACTTCAAGCCCAGATGGTTTCACGCATTAATTCTATAAATGTAATAATGAAAAAAGGGATAGTTAGAATTAGGTTGTTAAAAAGTTAGCTTTTAATATCGACAGGAATACAAGAGTCCACATTATGCAGGTTATAAATGCTAGTCTATAAAGAAACAGGAAATCAGCTCTGATGAAATTCATTTCTTCTTCCCTTTCAAAGGCCTGGCAAACAAAGCTGGGTCAATCTGTTCCTTTGCCAGTCCTCTGACAGAGAAGAGTCTTGCTGCCCGCTCCTGCAAGGTGCCCCCACACTTCAGCCCAAGGGCCATCAGTTCACACTTGAGCTTCTCCAAACCCAGCAGCTCCAGTTCTGCAACGGAGCTGAATGCCAATAAATCTATAGTTTCCTTACCAATAACCTGGGGGGAAAAAAGAGAAAATATTTAGAACAGGCTACTTCGTGTCTCTGAATAAATACTTTAACTGTCAACTACATTCTATTTTTTAAGGAATTTTCATTTAATTTAACACATCTTGCTACTGAATTTTAACAACCATCTAGATGTTATTCCATGGGTATTCTCAATATAATCAATAAACTAATTTTTCATCTATATATTTAGAAACAAGCATTCGAAACAGTAACAGAAGTAGAGGATTCCTGAACAGATTCTTCTTTTTTTTTTTTTGAGACAGAGTCTCTCTCTCTCTCTCTTGCCTGGGGTTGAGTACCGTGGGGTCAGCCTAGCTCACAGCAACCTCGAACTCCTGGGCTCAAGCGATCCTCCTCCCTCAGCCTCCCGAGTAGCTGGGACTACAGGCATGAGCCACCATGCCCGGCTAATTTTTTCTATATGTATTTTTAGTTGTCCGGCTAATTTCTTTCTATTTTTTTTTTAGTAGACACGGGGTCTCGCTCTTGCTCAGGCTGGTCTCAAACTCCTGACTTCGAGCAATCCTCCCGCCTCGGCCTCTCAGAGTGCTAGGATTACAGGCGTGAGCCACCGCGCCCAGCCTGAACAGATTCTTAAAATTACTATTTTCTGACTTTTTCAGAATTTTAACAGTAAAATATACCTAGCCTATCCCTATACTATTACCACAGAAAACAACAGGCACCCTAAAGCTTAATTCTAATAAGATTACCATGCCTCTGAATCTATTAATTCCATAATCCTAATGCTTTCTATTCTAATAATTGAGATTGATTGTCAGAGTTCCCACTTACATAACTCAAATTCGAATGACATTCAACAGATCTGCAACTGTTCTATCCACCAAGTACTTTTACGGACTTTAAGACAAAATTAAATACTTCTAATAATGCCCAGCAAAAAATGAAAATGTTTACATTTAGGTGATTTTTTAAAAAAATATATTCAAAGAACAGTAACTTTCTCTCACGCTAAGTTATTTTTTAAAATAGTAAAGCACTCTGGGGCCAGACTCTTATCTTTATAGTTGATCTTTGGTTTTTTTTTTAAAACCATTTTGTTAGATTTCTGGAGTGAACCTTGGCTTCATTATTTATGGCCAAATCTAAAACACCACTTATGTATTTCTGAAGACTCACACCTGGTCATTAAGAATACAACAGCTATTATCACAACACCAATAACAAAATTCCCATGGTTATCACTGAAAATCAAACATCAGGTTTTATTCTATTGTTCCTTTATTCATTTTTCCAAGACTTCAGTCAGGATAAATCTTCCAATGTATATATTTAACATAAAAATTACAGGCTTACAACTCCAGAGATGATGTGAGGATCAAATCAAAGCCATTAGCATAAACGATTCAAATAACAAATAACAAATAACAGGCTTTGTGTTTATCAGAGGAAATCAAGTAGTTTAGGTTTCACCTATGCTAAAAAGCAAACCATTAGAGCAAAGAATAAACATTAAATATTTTTGCTAGAGATCAATCCATTGAATATATCAAATAATCGATTATCTGAAAGTATATACAATGAAAACAACTTTTTAATAAGACTGAATGTGGGACTTAAGATTTAATGATTAATTAAAAAGGAGTGATTCCTCTTCTACAGGAAGTATCTTCATATCCAGCTGACAATCATGGTTCAAACTATCTTTAAGATGAGAAAGAAAAAACTGAGCAGCAATTAGTGACCAGAAAAGTGAGCACATCATCCGATCTAAAACACCTTCTATCTAATACACCTCCATTATTGCATGGATTATGCAGAAAGAATAAAAAATACCAATTAAGCTATAACATCTCATTTCAGAGATGTCAAAATATGAAAAACATGCATCTTAAAAATGATGAACTATGAGGCCAGACATGGTGGTTCACACTTGTAATACTAGCACCCTGGGAGGCTGAGGCGGGAGGACTGCTGAGTTGAGTTCAAGACCAGCCTGAGCAAGAGGGCGACCCCGTCTCTACTAAAAATAGAAAAATCAGCCAGGCGTCATAAGCCTGTAGTCCCAGCTGCTTGGGAGGCTCAGGGAGGAGGGTCGCTTGAGCCCAGCAGTTTGAGGTTGCAGTGAGCTACAACACTACTGAACTCTATCTACCCAGGGCAACAGAGCAAGACTCTGTCTCAAAAAAAAAAAAAAAAAAAAAAAGATGAACTATGGAATCAAGGACACCACCTAGTGGCAAAATAGTATAAATTCAAGAGCTTAAAAAAATCTCTGGGGGACAAGGCCAGCTTCCCCATCATCTGTATTTCTTAATATTAAACAAAGCCTTTCACTAAGCAGCTGATGGGAAAAGGCACATTTCATTTTGATGACTTATTATTATGAATATTAAATTGACTTGGCTCTAGACATCGACCCCGTAAATTACTTACTGTGTTTCCTGGCTGGCTTTCCTCCAGTTTGGCAATGGGAACTTTTTCCCTCTCTTCTCCAGGTGCTATCTTGGCAGCTCTTTCCCCATCAGTCATTTCTTTTGTCTCTTTGTCCCTGTTTAGTCCAGCCCCAACTGCTTCCTTTTCTATGGGTTCGTTACTCTCTGCCTTCTTTCTCTCCTGGGTCTCTTCTGTTTCTAATACCGTCTTGTTTTCTGTGTGCTCCTTGGTAGATATCTCTCCCAGTCCAGCACACAAGTCTTCTGAAATACCCTTTCCAGAGTCACTCACTGGGATTTGTAGTTTTTCTGGTGATCCAAACTCTGTATTCACTACTTCTGTCCTCCGAGAACTACTGGGAAATTCGCTTGCCATCCTGATGCCATCGCTGCCACTTTTTAGAGAATGAAAGCTCATTTCTGAAGTACTGGGTGCTTCTTCACCGTCATCATCTGAGCTCTCAGAACTGGATCCTTCTGCAGGCCCGAGTCCTTCCATGCCCAACCTGTCAGAGCAACAGAAAGGTTTAACACTATTTATGGCTTCTTTTTTTTTTTTTTTTTTTGAGACAGAGTCTCACTCTCTTGCCTGGGGCGAGTGCCGTGGCGTCAGCCTAGCTCACAGCAACCTCAAACTCCTGGGCTCAAGCGATCCTACTGTCTCAGCCTCCCAAGTAGCTGGGACTAC
>CAUYSK010079618.1:0-15021 GCA_963575035.1 Avahi laniger | reverse complement strand
CCCCCCCCCCCCCCCCCCCCCCCGCGCCCCCCGCCCCCCCCCCCACTGCAGCCGTAAGGCAAGGCGTGGCCTTCTAGGTCCTTCAGTACGGCCTTTTGACTGAATCCAAACTTTGGAGAATTAATCCTTTTATTAAAAGGGTGCCACAAACAAAGATGAAGTTTTTGTTGCCTCCCTTGGTGGTTAAAAGCGAATCTTGACATCAGAGGCTGCAGGTGCCCCACCCCGCACGGACCTCGGTTCCTTCACCCACCTGAGACAGATGCGCCTTCCTTCCCGTCCGGCCTCAGGAACCCTGACCGCAGACACATCTTCTCTCCCAGGGACGGGCTCTGGACCCCGCTCCTCCCGCCTTCCGCATGCACCCCTCTTTCCCTCCCCAGGAGTCCTCAGGGGTAGGCCTCCGGGGGACGGGGCTTCCCCGTGACAGCCCAGCCTGAGCTGTGTGTGGCGCAGGCCGGCCGTGGGTGAGTGAATCGGAGCTCGCGGTGCCGTGCCAGGGCCTGGCTTCTGGCAGCAGGAGCTGGGCACTAGGACAGGGAGGGGCGGGGGCGGGTTTGGTTGGGGGCCAGGCCAGGAGCAGGAGCCGCCCGTAGAGGTGCGAGAAGACAGAAGGCTGCCGCGCTCATTCCCGTGGGAGCTGGGCACGGCCTGACCCGCGCCCGACTCTCCAATTACACATCCTCATGTAATTAGACTCTTCGCCTGACCCAGGAGAGGCAGAGAAGCTGCGGTGGAAATAATTACCTCTGCACGAGGAAACCCGGAGGCCAAGGGCAGGGAAGCTGCTCCCTGCTCCCCCGGGAGACGGGCGGGGAGGGAGGTGGGCTCCACCCGGGAGGGACGCCCAGCCGCGCTGGGCTCCTGCCTGAGCACACGGGTCCCTCGGCCCAGCAGGGGCCCCTCACACCACCCTGTGCTCATGACCGTGTCCCCGCCGCCAGGTGGGCTGGGGCAGGGGGAGGCCGCGGTCCTGGCAGGGCAGCTTTTCCTCCTGGAAGAAAGACGGCCGGGGTGTGTGTGGGGCGTGTCTGTGTTTATGGGAGTGTGTGGTGTAAGAGTGTGTGCACGGTTTGTATGCATGTGCGGTGCATGAGTTTGAGTGTGTGTGTGGGGCGTGTGTGCGTGTGAATGCCATCCCTGGACTGGGAAGACCAGACGGACTGATGTGGAGAATGGACAGTCCTGTTTCCGACCTTGTCGAGGGGCCGGCGCTCCTCTTGCCCCCTGACGCCTGGGGACGCTGTCCCTCCAGGCCACCGTGTGACCCTCAGCTCTCCGCGCACACACCTGCGAGGAGCTGGAGGTCCGCGAGTGCTCGGGGCCACGGGGGAGGCAGCTCACCACCCAGGGCCAGGCTCTCCCCGCCAGGCCAGTCTCCCTGCCTGGAGGGGTCGGCCCTGCCGTGGGCTCCACCTCGAGGGGCTCCGGGGCCTTCTGTCTTGGGTGGCATGGGAGGAGTGCCGGGAGGGACAGGGCTCCCCGCCGTCAGGCTGCGCAGACTCCCACATCCCAGGCACCTGTGTCTGCGGCACTGGAGGAAACATTTGGAGACACAGGTGATCGCTGGTTTTCTCCGAGTGGCCTCCCAACACCCTGAAGTTAAGATTCCTCAACCTTCAGGAAGACAAACCAACCCGAAGTCGGAAGCAGGTGTGTAATTACCACTTTGACCTTTATTACATTACCATCTTCAGAGGAGAAACACTTTTATTGGGTCTCTGCCTTTAAAACGAGGCAGCTCTTCATGTAGCCTCAGGAAACGCGACTTCACTGCAGGAGTGGGAGGGCCAGCAGCCCGCGTTCCCCACGTCTGACGGCAGTGCCCAGGAAAACTGGTCTCTGGCGATGGGAACGCAGGAGGCTGGTGGGGTCACATGCAGACGAGGCCTGGGTGGCAGCAGCACCTGCCAATGTTTCAGGGTGACGACCAAGGCTGCCGTCACCCGTGTTATCACTGTACAAGGAACATTCCAGAAGTAAGACGCCTGGTGTTTATACAAGACTTGGCCTTCAAGCGGCACAGAACCTCAACAGGCGCAGCTGCCTGGGCCTGACTCACCAGCCTGGAAGCCGCGTCTGTGCTGTGCTCCCCACCACGCCCCGCAGCTGATGCCCCTCTGTTCACACACAGCTCCCGATTTCCAGTGTGACCCTGGCAAGCAAACGTCCACGAGGCGTGGGGTGGGTGCGCCGTGGGGGGGCCTGTGCTGACGGTGGGGAAGGGGAGGGGAGACTCTCAGAGTCCTGGTGCCCAAGACTCAGAACCTCGGTACTTGGAAATGGAGCCTTCAAGTGATCACGTAACACGAGGTCACACCAGAGTGGGAGGCCTGACCCCACGCGGCTGGTGCCCTCCTCAGAAGCCACACGGCGGCAGGGGCACAGGTGAGCGCAACGCGTCCACAAGCCCAGGACACCAAGGATTGCCGGCAGCCAGAGCCAGAAGTGAAGGACCCTCCCCTGTGGCCTTCGGGGGGCGCGGCCCTGCAACACCCGGTCAGACTCCCAGCCCCCTGGACTGCGGGAGAGTAAGTTGGTTGTTCCAAGCCCCCTAGTTGCTGGTGACCTGCTGCTCCAGCCATGGGAAACTACTCACTCAGCAACCAAGTCCTCCAAGGTGAGTGAGCCTGGCCCAGTCCCGGCTGTCCAAGTGTCGGGACGGCAGCTGGAGACGGGCACGCGCAGCTCCCAGGCTGGCAGGACTGCCCCCAGAGCGAGGGGCCAGCCACGGGGAGGCCAGGGGGCGCGGGTGCTTTCTTAGGGAAGGGTGGACCCCGGGAGCTGCTGTGGTGTGGCCTGCGAAGTGTGGCCGGTGATGGGGAGGGACATTCCTGCGGCCTCCTTGGAGCTGCTGTGCCAAGTGTACCCGGAGCGCAGGCAGGGACAGAGGAGATGGCGGGGCGGGGGGGGGGGGGCTCAGGGAGGCCCCAGGGCCTGCGGCTGTCCAGCCAGGAGCCCTCCTCTGGGCAGGCATTTGCTGCGCGTCTCCCACTCCTGCAGACACTGCTCTTCCTGCGAGACCCACTGGGGGCCCCACGCCTAGGGGCTCCAGCCGCTGCCTCCCTCGACCTTTCTGCAGTGCCCCGTGAGCCGGCAACGAGGACCTGCTGGGTCGGTCTGCGGGAAGGCACCGTCCCAGGCCGGGGCTCCTCCAGGCCCCAGGAGGCCTTTATCTGCTCTGTTTAGCCTTTAAATAAAAAAAACCCAACACAGGGCCAGGGTTTAAAAAGCATGAAAACCACTGAACTGGAGCACTTCTTCACTTAAAATTATTACCAAAGAATTCATGTGCATTCCACGAAGATTAGGAAATGCACACACACAAAGACAGAGAAGTTCCCACATGCAGCCACCCGGAGAGTGACTGTTTCAGGGGCATGCGATTTGTTTTGGGCAAAATGGGCCAATTCTCTCTGCGCGGTGGCTGGCACGGAGCAGCGCTCGGTGGATGCCCAAGTTTAACTTGAGTGGCGCCCTTCCAGGGCCTGGACGCACCCTGCTGGCGCCGGGCTTTGTGGTACTTTGCTCTTGTGCAGAATGCCGGGGTGACACCCCCATGCCCGAGGTTCTCAAGCTACTTTCCTGGGACAGTCTGTGTCCACGTTCGTGGACGGGACACCTGCTTTCTCCACTTCTGCTCAACTGTCTCCTCCGCCAGGGCCCAGGCAGCCCCACAGCAATGCCCGCACCGTGCATCTCTGCCATCCCCACGGCAGGGCCATCGTGCCACACTGTGCAGCTCTGCTGTCCCCACGGCAGGGCCGTCCTTCCAAGGGCCTGATTCTGGACAGGAGCCAAAGGCGCCTGAGTGCATGAGCACTGCCGCACGGGGACCCATGAGCCATACAGCTCTGGGGGATGCCTGGGGAAAGAGCTGGGAGGCCCAGCTGGGCCTCAGGGGCTCACTTCCCACATCCTGAAAACGAGGGTTTATCAGTTGATGTGTCTGCAGTCCAACAACCAACCCAGATCCCAGCGGCTTCTAACAAACATGAATCCATCTGCCGTGGGCCCATGACACTGGGGGGTGAGGGCCCGGCTCGCAGCAGGCCAGGAGGACCCTCGGGAACAGCACGCGCAGGGGTGCGGCCCGGTGAAGGGGGTGTGGACGACGGGGTCAGCAACCAGGTGGGCCGTGGCGAGATCCATCTGTACCTGGGGGACCCAGGGGAGCATGGGGGCAGCGGGGTGCGCAGCCCTGAGATGGGAGGGCCCCAGGCAGCCCTTGCAGGCCCGAGTGCTGCTGTTAGGAAGATGGGTCCCGCCAGGGCCAGGCCACAGCAGAAACTCTTTGAAGGCAAATGATGGCAGATTGCAGAAGACTCCATGTCACCTGCATTGTGACAGATTCCTTCCCCAAACACTGGAAAGCCGTGTCACGGTCTCAGAGGGCGCCGGCGCTGGCTCAGGGACAGCGGTGAGGCCTGGACAAGCCCAGGTGTCGTGCAAGTGCAGCCCCCAAACCCACCGCGTCGCTCTGCACAGGGCGTGGGGCCCCCAGCCCGTCCAGCCTGAGCAACCAGGGCACAGAGGAAGGTTTGCGGGCGCTTTATTGGTCCTCATCCATCTCCGTGCCCTCCCACCACGCCAGAAAGCCCTGGGGGGCAACCGCCAGGCCAGGGCCACAGGTCTTGAGGGGCCGGCTGCTCCCTGGGCACTTCTGCCTGCAGGTGCGTCCTGAGGAGTTGCGGCCTGTCCGTTCACAGCTCGCTGCCCCCTTCCAGCTGCATCTGGTGCGCCAGCCGCTGCCCAATGGCCAGCAGGGGGCTGGCTCTGTAGGCCGGACTGGCCAGCAGCTCCCGAAACCGGGTCCTTTCTTCCTCACTGAAAGAATGGAGACCCGAGGTCAGCAGGTGGCAGCACAGAAACGCCCACAGCCCCTAGGTGATGGGGGAGTCAGGGACGCACATTTAGCACCCTCAGGACCCGACATGGCTCAGCCACCCCATACCCAGGCACCGTGGGACAGCTCAGATACCAGAGTGGACAGCAGAGGCCTGGCGTCACCACGGGGCTGAGTGTCGGGGCCTCAGAGCCTTCCGGCAGGAGGGGAGTGCACACCTGGCTCCTCCTCTTGGCCACAGGCAGGCCCTGGAGCCTCCGCGCCCACCCGCGGAGCTTGCCTCAGGGGCCTTGCCCTGCCAGCAGGCGCAGGGTGTGGACGGGGGCTGAGGACGGGGCAGCAATTCCCTCGCCCCACAGACACAGCCTTGCGTAGGAGGCGCCTCCCTGCACGGCACGACCACAACAGGTGCCCAGGGCAAGGAGGGCGGCCACCAAGGCCTGTCGGCAGAGGCAACAGACAGTCCAGCACCGTCCACCCTGGCCCTGGCCCCTGTTCTAAACCCAGCAGGGTCAGGCCACCTTCTGGAAGCTTGGGGCCAGCTCATGTTCTGCCGGCCCTGTAGCCGGCACGGCCACATGTGCCCCAGGAAGCTGCCCTGTGGATGACAAAGGTGACCCCAGCGTAAGCTTCAGGGGGGAATCTCCTGGACAGGCTCATGCCGGACCCACTGGGAGGCTGAGCCGGGGACCTGTGTGTCCCATGTGCGGGACCCAGGGCGAGTCCAGCCACGCTGGGCCAGCTTTCCCGGCTGTGACAGGGAAGTTCACACCGGCCGGGAGACTGTCCGAGCTGGCTGCTCACACTCCAGAGCGCGGAGGGCAGTGGGGCCCGAGGCTCAGTGGCAGGACACTGTGCTGGGGCCAGCCAAGCCCTGTCCCTATGCACAGGCTGCCAGGGCTCTGCTAGTCACCGACTGACACCTCCTCGGGCCGCTGATGCCGGCCCCGTGCAACAACTGGGGCTCTGCTCGCAAGGTCGGCAGGGAAATGCCTCAGTCACGGCAGTGACGCCGCTGAGGAGCCCATCCGCGACCCCGCGGCTCGTGCAGGCCGGGGAAGGGGCCCAACAGTGACGCCTGGAAGCTGGTGCTGTGTGGAGAGCACACGCGTGCGCACGTGCACAGGGAGGACATTGCCAGGGATGTGACGGGAGGGGTGCTCTGGCATCAGGTGGCTGTGTGGTCCCGTGCCAGGCCCCAGGTGTCAACCTGGACCCCCTAAAATGGAGGCTCGTAGGAAGAGGCCTGTCACCTGCGAGGACAGGGACAGGTCCGCGTGCTGTCGGGGAGTGGACGCAGGCTACAGGCCGCCAGCCCCCAGGAGCTCTAAGGCTACGAAGAGACCCAGCCACTCGGGAGGCTGGGACAGGAGGGTCACTGGAGTCCCTGCTGTCCAGCCTGCACACCACAGCGAAGCCTCGTCTCTAAAAAGATGAAAAATAAAAACTATAAAAAGATAATAAAAATTCAGGGCTAAAAAGTGCCTAGAGTTAAAGTGGAATAGAAGACAGAGCAAAAGATGCAATAAATGCGCAGCTAGTGCCTCCAAAGAGAGACTCGCAGTGACACCTGCAACTATAATTCAAACAAGTTCCCAGAAGTAAGAGTCATCACTGAAAAAGACTAACTTATAAATTGAAAAAGCACAGCGGGCCTCAGTAAGAATTGACAGGGAATATTCCATCCTAAGAAACACCTTAGTGAAGTTACTCCAGAAACTTAGAAAATCCTCTCAGCAGCCAACCAAACGATCCCCTTTGCACGTGAAGTCCGGCCCCTTGGACTCCCCCAGAGCAAGCACGGTGGGAACTGGAGCCAGTTCTGCGGAGGCAGAGAGTGTGGTCTCTGAATTTTCTATCAGTTTCCACAGAACGGGGGGCTGCGGGTGCTGAGGCGCAGCCAGCAAAGGGGCTCGGCCACAGAACCGATGCAAAGGTCTGTCGTCCACCTCACCCAGAGTTTGACCAACCAGGGGCAGAAGGGTGGGAGGGAGGTGTTGCAGCTCCCCGGGGAGCACCCTGAGGGGCAGCTGGCCTCCCCCAAGGGCCCAACTGCAGGACACCACGGACATCTAAATGTGCCACACCTGGAGTCAAAATTAAAATACGAGGGAAGCAGCCCGCGGCGCGGGGGTTCGGGCAGGGCTGGTACTCACAGGAACTGACGTCTCTGGGCTGCGCTCATCCTGCTGAGCTCGGCTGGCCTGGGCTTGCTGCCTGCCCTGCTGTGGACAGAGAAGCCGCGTCAGCTCGACACCTGGCCTCCCCGGGAAACCCTCCCCATGGCACGCCTGGCTTCTCCCGTCCCCGAGTAGGCACTGCGGTGGCCCAAACACCACAAGTCCGTGCCGCGCTCTGGCTGCAGAAGCCCAACAGTCGCCCGACCATGGAATTGAGCTGGACGTCAAGGGATTTGCCTTGGGTCCTCTGGGCTCCGGTGTGACAGGATGGCGGATGTCTCAGGACACACAGCACCCCGCGCAGCCCCGAGTGCAGAGCAGGCCCATCCAACACACTCCCGCTCTGCCACACAGGCCACTGACCCAGGCGCCTGCCAATCTGTCCTCCAACCTCTCTCCGAACAGAGGAGATGAAAAGAGTGGGCTGTTCCAGAGCGGGGTGCTGCCCCCGCCACAGTGACAACTGACCACAGGGCAGACATGGGCCCCAAGCAGGTCCTCCTACGCCCATGGGGGACGCCAGCCACATGTGAGGGCCCCTCTTGTCAGGGTGGGCTGCCACGTGCCACATGGCCAGGACGTCGCATTGTGACTGGTTCCTCAGTTCGCCTCTTCCTGTGATCCAAGGCAGCCTGCCAACCTGGCCGAATGGTCGAAAGGTGCACAGGCTTGGGGCCTAGGCAGGAAGAGGAGAGCCCCTCAGGCGCCAGGCCGGCTGGCCTCCGCGGAGCTGCCACCCACCACCAATGAAGTAGCTGCGTGGAAGCCGCGCGGGCCAGATGCAGAGGATGGGGAGGAGACTCGGTCCTCGGGCCACACCTAAATTTAGCCTCTGGACCAGGAGACCTGATCTTTTATTCATGATTCTTTTAAAATATGAATGAAAGACATTCCGTGTCTACTCAGAATAGTGCCTGAGCTTCACTTTCCTTTCGCCCTCGCTCCTGGCCGATCTGGAGGAGGACCACCAGTCTTACTTCCTTTCCACTCCCTTGTGTCTCCCCCACCCGCCACAGCCGTCTGTGTCCTGGTGACACCCTCTCTGCGGCCACCTCTCCTGGGCCAGCCTTGGCCCAGATGCTGCGCAGCTCTGCTCCCCTCGCCGGCGGCCTCGGTGTCCACCCCCGAGCAGCCCCGGGTCCCCACCCCTCGGAAGCGGTCGCCATGGGGTCCATCCTCCCACAGGGCCGCATGCTGGAGCTGCGCCTCAGTGGGCGGGGACCCTCAGGCCTTGGACCTCAGGCCCATCTGCAAAGAGCTACATGGCAGATGGGGCCGGACGGATGCCTCCCAAGGCCCTAAGCCAGAGTCCCCTCAGTGCCCAAAGGCCAGACTTGAGCCCCCCACAGGTGGGAGGCGACAGGCAGGCTCTATCCCCAACCTGAGCCTTGAGGCACACCAGGGCTCAGAGAGCAACACCCCCCAGGTGAGGCACACCTTCCGATAGGTTTCTCATTACTGTCACGGACCAGGTGAACCTTGAGGGTCAGCAACCTCCATCACACGATTCCCGGGGTCCCGCGGTGGGAACCACAGCAGAGCGACTAAAACCAGGTCTCAGCCCCGCCCACGGCATGGCCCATCCGGCCCACCGCTCCCTCCCAGCAGCAGCAGTAACCTCACCGCCACTCCATGGGGCGCAACACTCCGCAGCTCCGCACACGCTCTCAGGGTGGCCACTCGCACAGTGGATGCTCGAACACCGAGGCCAGAGCCTGAGGGGTCGCGAGGTCAAGATTTCTACCCCAGGAGCTACGCTAGACCCCAGGCAGATGGGGCCTGCTCTCAAAGCCTCCAAGGTTCCAACTTGGCACCCCTCAATGCCAAGGAGAGGAGACCCTTGGGGCAGGGCCACGACGGGGTCCTGGCGGTTGGAGAAGGCCACAGGCTGAGGACCCCAGGAAGCCCCTGAGGTCCTGCTCCTGGGACCCACTGCTTGGCTCCCCAAGGACGGCCAGATGTTGTCCTGCTCCAGCTGCACAATGGTGTGAGGCAGGGAGCTTCGGGCCTGGGCCCTAGGCAGGGACAGAGAGCCGCCTACCCTTGAGGGGAGACCCCAACCCCAATGCCCCAGGCCCCCCAAGCTCATAACCCAGCAGGCTTGGCCCCCAATCCTGCTCCAGCTCATCCAGAGAGGGCAGGGGCAGGCCCAGGCTGCAGCCTGCTTGAACCGCCCTGGCGACTCCCGAGGGCGGCCTCAGCCGGGCCACCGGGGAGGCCAACCAGCAGCGTACAAGCCTGAGAGTGGGGGGCATCAGGATAGGGGCCTGCCTGCCGCCCCTCTGTGAGGTTCACAGGGACACAGCCTGGTGCCACGTGCCCTGGACTGAAGCTGCACAGACCTGCCTGGAGGACCCCCCGCCGACCAGCGTGGGGCAATGGCTGTAGAGACTAGCCGACCTGGTGCCATCACCTATGAGCCTCGGAGAAGGCCCTCCACCCCATGAGGCCTTAGTTTCCCTGATGTAAAATGTGGCCGGGCACTGCACGGTCCCAACAGCAATGGGACACCACAGGTAGGCCCAGGCAACACCCACTATGGACTTTGGGGACATGTCCGCCCCACCACCCCGTATACCCAGGAACCTGCTGGCCATGGGGAACCCCAAACAAAGGCAAAGAAGTCTGGAAAGAGCCCCAGGAGCAGGCCTCACGGTCCACCCGCAGGAGCACTGTGACCTCCAATACACTGTCTGCCCAGCTGTCCTCTGGGAGGGTGGTAGCGGGAGGGAGGCCTGAGACCGGCCTGGGGTGCTCTGAGCGTTGAAGCAGCAGCCCTGGGGTGCACCCAAAGACACTGGGGCCGTGTCCCTGCACCCACAGGAAGGCATAGGCTTTCCTGACCCCATTCACTGGAAAGAAGAACATGGCCCAGCCAGTGCAGCTCTGTGGCCCACACAGGGTCCACTTCCTAGAGAATCTGTCCTTTTATCAACGGGCAGGGACATGCTGGCTCAGGGTCCTCAGTGGACTCCCTGGCAGAGCCCCCATGCCAGGTCCCAGCTGTCTGTGGTGCGGTACCTGCCCAGACAGGTGGCTGCAGTAGCCACCTCAGGGGGCACCTGGAGGACACGGTGAGGACCTGCTAGGCTGGCTCAGAGCCCCAGGCTCCCACAACTGCCCTGCAAGGCAAACACAGCCGAGCCGCACCATGGATTTGCCAACGGCTGTGGAGTGCCCAGAGCCTTGGTGACTTCAGAGCCAGGGCCACAGAATGTCCCCACACCAGGTCCCTTCCAACTCTGAATCCAGGACATTCCTGGGGCGGGTAACAGAAACACCAGTCAGCTGTGCTATTCATGAAAATATATGCCTAAAAAGTCACTCCTTGGTGTGAGCCGTCTCAAATGGCTGGTTCTCTCTGCACCACGAGGAACCCTGCCTGGTGGAGGCTCCGAGGCACCGCCACGTGGGAGCAACAGTGGAGAGCCCAGCCCTGCCCCAGCAACTGGAAGGGCACAGGGACCACATAGGGGACCGGAGTGTCTGGAATGGGGCGGGCAGCCAATAGGCCACAGGGTGGGGTGACGGACGAGGCATGCCAGTCCTGCCGGGGACAGTCGAGGAGACAACTGGGAGAGCGTCCTCCGCGTGCTCTGTTCCACGCCTCTCTCCCTCGGCTGGTTTTAATCTGTGTCCTTTCGCTGTGACAGCCACAACCACGAGGGCAACCACTGAGTGAATCCTTCCAGAGAGTTAACAAACCTAAGGGCATGTGTTCTCAGGGACCCTCACCCTGGCAGATGGTGTCAGAAGTGGGGGTGGCCCTGCGAATGTACACAGGCCGTGTCCACACGCGCCTCTCTGCTCTGTCAGCTCCAGGGCCTAGAAGCAATGGCCCCCCAGCAGTACCGGCCCCGTGTCTCACACCCTCTGACCAGGAGCCGGGGCTCCCTGGAGACACGGCTGATGCCAGGACAGGCAGGAGATGCCCAAGATGAGCCCAGCACGTGCCAGTGCCAGGCAGCAGGAAGTGCTGAGACCGCCCCCATCAGTGGGGCATCAGAGGGACCCAGGAGCCCACTGCGAGGCTCCCAGTGGTCAACGCTGCAACAGTTTTAGCAACAAAATAAAGTAGTATTGGATGACAGCCCAGAGTGTCCCATAAAGATCCACAAGTCCACATGGACGCGAATAAACGACACGAATTAACAGGGAGAAGAGCAAAGCTCCCGCACAGGATTCTGAGTGACTCATGCAGGTGCGGCGTCTGGAGGGGGGAGCGCAGCTCCCAGCCCTGACGTGTGGGCCGAGATCACCGCCACTGCACTCTAACCGCGGCAACAGAGCGAGGCCCTGCCTTTAAAAATAAAATGAAATTACATTAAAATAAAGAAAACGAAGTTTATCCAGAGGGCTCCCCCAGTGCCAGGATGCTCGCTGCCCGAGATGCATGCACCTGAGGAGGGACGGTGACCACAGGAGGCTCGTGGGGCTGAGAGCAGGCGGCGCCTCCCTCACCTGGACAGTGGGACGCAGCCCGGCACACGTGGCTGGCCCAGCCGCCGGCAGCCCTGAGGCCGTGGGCACATTTCTCTCGGGCCTGGCAGCCCAGGGTGTTTACGCAGCTCTCTCCCTTCTGGAGACCCCGAGCACATTTTTCAGATGAGAAAACTAAAAACAGGGAAAGGCTACTTGACCAGGGTCACATTTTTGTTCAAGAATCAGGAATGGAATTTGCATCGTCGGCTCTGTCCAGTCATCAAATCTCAACTCCGGTGGCCGTGCCTCATCTGGTCCTAACATTCCGGATGCTTCCATCTCGGGAAGCCGGCCTGGGACCGTCGGGTTCTGCAGTATGTCAGCCGCCACCCCCAGACCTGACACTGCATGTATCCCCTGCTTCCTCCCCAGATAGAAATTGAGTAAGAGAAAGAAAATTACTTTTAAAAAGACACAATCAGAGAAGAAAATAAATGAGCAAGGGCCAGCAACTGGGACAGGACAGAAAGCCCCGGCCTGGCCGCCTGTCCCTGCCGCTGAGGCAGGGGCTCGGCCTCGGCGCCCTGGCGCGCAGCACGCGTCTGCACCCACACCTGGCCAGCACCCGAGCCGGCCCAGGAGGGGCAGAGATGGCCGTGCGGCCCCCGCCCTCCTGGTTGAGCCACTCTGGGGCCCACATACCACAGAAGGCCAGTGGGGCCACGATAGCATCTTCAGGACATATGAAACCTGTCACTGGCAAATGGCCGGCTCCGTGACAGCGGGTCTGGAGGGCGCATCTGGGAGGTGGGCTAATGCACAGGGGCCAGACCCCTCCCAGTGCAGGGAGGCTGTGGGGTCACTGCCGACGAGGACGAAGCCCAGGCCCAGGCCAGCTGGCCTGACAGCTCACACACTCGGGACACAGAACCCCATCCCAGCTCTCAGTAAGGGGCGGGGGCCCCTGCCTCTTCCCTAGAGAGGCTGGAAGAATGCAGCCAGACCCCGCCCGGCCAAGTACGCGTCCTGCACACAGAGCCCTCGGAGAACAGCTGCCCTCACGCCAGTCTCCATCCCACGTGACGCAGCTCCTGCCCCACGAGGACCAACTCGGGCCATCCAGCCCTTGAACAGAGGATGGCTTGTCCCACGGGCAGTGCCCTTGGTGGCAGGGGCAGCAACCACATCGACAGAGCACGTCTGGAGTGGGTGCAAAGGGGAGTGTGCAGTGTTGGGGGGGTCCACCTGAGAATGGGGGCTGAGGGCGCCCCCTGCAAGAGGGGTGGGAAAAGGGCAGAAGATCCATGGGGGGAGGCTGCGCTGGGGACAGGCGGGGGTGGGGGTAGTGGCATCAGCAGTCACCAGGCCTCTCCCGAAATCTCTCCAGACAGAGTCACACCTGCCTGAGAGCTCACCCCAAGGACAGCTCACTAGGGCGTTGCAGGCCTCCCCAGGGTTCAGGAGCCACAAGGTGCCCACCCCACCCCCGGGGGGGGCCAGTGCCCGGACAGTCACCTGTGGGCCTGGCGCCGGCTGCCGGCCTCGAGCCCCAGTAGCTCAGGCAGGGCGTCCCTCAGGGGCTGCAGGTCCCCCACCACGGCCGTCGCCCTCCGCCTCTGTGCCTCTCTGCGCTTCTGCTCGGCCAGCTTGATGGCTTCGATTTCTGTGGGAGGAAGAGCAGCTGGTCAGAGAGAAGCAAAAGCTGAACTGCCACACAGGTCCAGAGCCCATCAGAGCACAGGACAACACAAGCCGTGAAGGTGGCCCTGCCGCCACCTCCTTTTCCTGCTGCCACCCACATTCTGCCCCGGAACCCTGGGGTGAGCCGGCTGAGTTATTCTTTTCCTCTTAATCACAGAGACACACTTTTTAATTATAGGCTTGATTCTGAGACTGGAGTTGCAGGCACAGAGGATTCTTCCTTTCGTAAAGGGACACTGGCAAAAGTGGCCTGGGCACACAGGAGTGGGCAAAGGGACAGTGAGCAGAAGTGGCCCTTGACTTAAAGAAAGGAAGTCACTGGCTGGGAGAGTCAGACACTCCTTTGTCCCCGGTACAGTCAAGACAAGCACTGAGCACTCCACCAAGACCACAGGAGGGAGGACGTGGGCCCCAGGCAGGGAGGAGGGGAGAGGCTGGTCACTCAACACCGGAGCCACAGCGAGAGCGGCAGGGACCAGGGGCCGAGTGCCAGGACAGGGAAAAGGGCCATGACTGAGAGACAGACCCCAGGGCATGCAGGCCTGGAGGGAGGGGCCAGCCGGTAGCCACGGGGTGTGGGCAGGGCCTGGACAGAAAGGGCATGGCCTTGGGATTTGATTTTCACTTAATAATGTCACCTGGTGACGCAGGCACAGCTCAGACTCAGGGCTGGGGTGCAGCAGTGCCGTGCCCGCCCAGGGAGGACTGCCCCGCAGGTTTCCCAAGGCAACCAGGGCAGGCGACCACCAAGAAAGGTCTGAAAGGCCTGCCCTGACCAATCCAAACTCAGGGGACACCACCCAGCCCCGGGTCCCCCTCACCCCAAACTGCTGACAGAGGCCCGAAGCAGGTCCTTAGCGCAGTTGTGCGCCGGCTCTCAGCAGCCTCAGGGATAATTAGGATGTATGAGGTGGTACTTCAGCGGTTTCCCACACCGCGCGGAATAAGGCAGACAATTTACTCAGCACCTCATTAAAACCAAAAGCCTGTCCCCAGAGAGCCCAGGCACCCTGGAGGGCTGAGATGGCCAGGCTGGGGGGCGCTGCTCCAGGGCATGGTGCGGGCCCAGGCTGCAGTTTCCTTACAGCTGGCAGACCCGAGACCAGGACTGAGGAAGTAAAGCAGAGGCCTGCGGCTTCCATTACCACAGGCGCAAAGCCCAGACACACGCCAGCAAATCTAAGCCAGAGGGTTTTAAGAGAGTAACACATGTGCCCAGCTGGGTGTGCCCAAGGGCGGCTCTGCAAAGAAGCCTATCGGAGTGGTGCTGCTGCGGAAGGCCACGGTCACAAGGAGTGTCAGGAGGATTCGACAGAACACACAACCCACTCACGATACGAAATACAATGAAGCCAGGAAGAGAAGGAAACTCCTTGACAGAATATACTGGAAACCTACGGCGAATGTCCATTTTCCTGCAAAACATCAGACACACTCAGTCATAAAGTCAGAGCTTCACCACGGGGGCGAGGGGACGGGGAGGGGATGGGGGAAGGTGGGGAGCAGTGAGGAAGGTGTTCAACCACTGCCGTCACCTCCAGCCACCGTGGGGCCCCTAGAAAACGCACACCAGCCAGGAACCACGAGAAGGAGCAGGAGCGCTCGGTGCTTCCCAATTAAAAATCTGATACTGGCCGGGCGCGGTGGCTCACGCCTATAATCACAGCACTCTGGGAGGCCGAGGCGGGCGGATCGTTTGAGCTCAGGAGTTCGAGACCAGCCTGAGCAAGAGCGAGACCCCGTCTCTACTAAAAAAATAGAAAGAAATTAATTGGACAGCTAAAAATACATAGAAAAAATTAGCCGGGCATGGTGGCACATGCCTGTAGTCCCAGCTACTCGGGAGGCTGAGGCAGGAGGATCGCTTGAGCC
>CAUYSK010079616.1:0-20337 GCA_963575035.1 Avahi laniger | reverse complement strand
AAGCAAAGGAAGAAGAGCAAATCCAGGTCAAGAGTAAAATCAAAGCTGAAACATTGATAAAGGGATATTTATTATTTTTTATTTTTCGAGACAGAGTCTCACTCTGTTGCCCGGGCTAGAGTGAGTGTCGTGATGTCAGCCAAGCTCACAGCAACCTCAAACTCCTGGGCTCAAGCAATCCTTCTGCCTCAGCCTCCCGAGTAGCTGGGACTGCAGACATGCGCCACCATGCCCGGCTAATTTTTTCTGTATATTTTTAGCTGTCCAATTAATTTCGTTCCATTTTTGATAGAGACAGGGTCTCGCTCTTGCTCAGGCTGGTCTCAAACTCCTGAGCTCAAACAATCCGCCCGCCTCGGCCTCCCAGAGTGCTAGGATTACAGGTATGAGCCACCATGTCCTGCCAGATAAAAGGATATTTAAATAAAATATTTTCATCTGAAGCAACTTTCCCCTTTCTTTTTTGGAGGCTTAACTGTCAAACAACAACTACAAATATTTATGAAGGACTTATAATAATTCAGTCACTACTCTAGGCATTGAAATAAATCCTAATCCCAGACCCAGACATGCTCAGCAGGGGTTTTAAACCAGCTGGGGAATCCAGTCGTGCCAAAGATGTGGCCCTTCCACCGCATCTGTGGGCGCAAGGCTGGATTTGTAATTCAGGTTTGATAGGGAAGCTCAGTAGATTGTAGCTCCCTGAGAGCAGGGAGCTTTGTCTGTCTCGTTCCCCATGGTATCGCCATTGTTTGGAGCAGTGCCTGGGACTGAGACAGGGACATAGACATCTGTGAACGAAAGAATAAATGGCTAAGATGTAGTGTGCTGACTTTGGATTCAGTTTATAACCTAGTCCCCTTTGTCACTAGCAAGGTTTCCTGGGTAAGATTTCTTGAACTTTCTGAGTTTCAGTTTCTTCATCTATAAAGGGAGACAAAAATAGTATCTACCTCCCAGGCTTGTTACGAGGTTTGAATGAACTAGGATGTACACAGCTCGCTAGATAGCGGAGTAGGCACTGGCAAATGGCAGTTACTATTATGATTAAGGCTTGTAGATTTCTTATGACAAAGGAACAATGAAAACAGAATTTCACAGGAATAAAAACTAAGTTCTAAGAAGATCGGTGAATAAATAAAACAAAACAGGTCAGTGAAACCCCAATTTTCCTGGCCAATCATTGAAAAAAGTACCAGAAAAAGATAAGGCCATTCCCAGTTGTCAAGAAACCTAAAATAGTGATTTTGAAATAAAGGAAGCCATAATGTGTTACAAAATCCAGTGTGTCCATTCGCATCTATTTCAAAAGACTCAAAATTAAATGATCATAAAAATGTCTTTGAGAAATACCATTAAGGGAAGAAAGCAAGTTATCTAATTATGTGTTGTGTGAATAATATCTAATTCTAATCTGAATTTAATATAAATATATTCACTTATAATAGAAACCTAATGATGATTTAAAAGCATCCTATCTGGCTTTGATTTTAAAGTGAAATACTTAATCCCTCACACAGATTTGATGTGATGTGTCTAAGAGAGCCTATGAATATTCATAGCTAGCGTACGAACCAACGAAGTGTCCTCATCCATACAGTAATACACTTCTTACTCAAGCTGATAGATGCACCCTTTTTCCCCTGGAAAGAAAATAATTAGAGTGTAGTTGAAAATTGAAAAGCCGACAGTCCCCTAAATAAAAGTTGCGGCATCCAGAGGGGCTGCCAGTCTAATAAATTGCTTGTTTAACTGGTTTGGGATGATGAGGTTGACAAGCCAACATGAAGCTTAAAAAGGAAATCTGCCAAGGTGGCCGGTACGCCTGGGGCTCAGGCTGCCTCCGGTGCCTCCAGCAGGCACGATGAACCTCCAAAGCCCCACAAGCTCTGCTGGAAGCAAAGGCACAAATCGCTGACCTGTGTCAGTCAGAGACCTTGCCTCGTCCCTTCCACCCGCAGGCAATCCTGACCCTGGGGCCAGGAGGCTCTTCTGCGCTGAATGCTGCATCTGGCTGCTCCGCCTCTCAGAGGACGACCAGGTGAAGATGTCTCAGATAGCAGTTTGGGGTCCTGAGCAAGGGTGTGTCCATACACCGGTGCACTTCCTTGTACTCCCTAGCTGTGGTCCTCCAGATCATTTGTGTGGTCAAAAAGATTATTCTAAGTTGCCTGCCGTTTTCCACTCGCAGGGGAATATATTGTAAAAGAATCGAATGGCGAATTCTGTTGTACAATAAGGAATGCTTTGGGAATGCTGCTTCCTGTTCTGCAATTATAGGGTGGAGTCTGGCACTCAGCAAATCCTGGGGAATGGCTGAGCCATGAAGCGCATGACCTCTGGAGTCATACATTCTACATTTGAGTTCAGATTCTACCACTGAGTTGGGCAGAGTCGTTTGCCCTTGCTAAACCTCTAAATAGAGAAATCTTCCAAATCTCTAAAATGGGCATAGTAATATCTGCCCTATAAAAGATCTGAAAGAATGAAACGAACACAGCGACACAGGCAGCACCTAAGTGTTAGCACTCGATATAGGTGATTCTCCTTAGGTGGGAGAGGCATCCCACAGGAAACTACTGAGTCAAGGCGGTGACTAGCTTAGACTAACATTGAAGGGGAGGGAGAACCTCCAGGCAGATTTGACTCATTCTTCCCTGATCCACAGCCTTGGCTCCAACCTCTATGGATGCTCTAATTTCACTCCCCCCTGGGTATTTGTCTGTCTGTCTTCCCATACAAACTGCAGCTCTTAAAGGGTTTTATTGGATGTTGTGTGACTAGGGCCCAGTACAGTGCCTGGCATACACTAGGTGTGGAACTGAATTAGTTCAAATTGCTGTTTTAAATATCTCAACGTGTGGCTTTGGGCATCAAGAAAAAGGGAAAAGAAGATCCTGTAAGTTAGGATTCTTTGGCTTATAAGTACAATAGACCCAATTTAAATGGGCTTAACAAACAGGTAACTGAAAAGTCCAGGAGTAGAGTTGGCTCAAATCATGCCACCAGAACTTGGTTTCTCTTCCTCTGTCTCTTGGCACTGCTTTTTCTGGTTGGCTCCATTTCAAACAGGCTTTGCCTCTAGCTAGCAAAATTACCACATAGCTCCAGATCTAACACCTTGCCAGTTTCCAATCCAGCAGGAAAGAAAAATCATGAGTTTTTGATTCAGTAAAAGACTCATTGCAACTTTAATGTGGTCATGTGTCCATTTCTGAGACAATCACACTGAGCTATTTTTTTTTTTTTTTTGATACAGAGTCTCACTCTGTTGCCCTGGCTAGAGTGAGTGTGTGGTGTCAGCCTAGCTCACAGCAACCTCAGACTCCTAGCCTCAAGCAATCCTACTGCCTCAGCCTCCCAAGTAGCTGGGACTACAGGCATGTGCCACCATGCCCGGCTGATTTTTTCTATATATATTTTTAGCTGTCCAATTAATTTCTTTCTATTTTTCGTAGAGACAGGGTCTCGCTCTTGCTCAGGCTGGTCTCGAACTCCTGAGCTCAAACAATCCACCCGCCTTGGCCTCCCAGAGTGCTAGGATTACAGGTGTGAGCCACCGTGCCTGGCACAATGTAATATGTTGATTGGCCCAGGCTTGAGCTGAAAATTCTTCCCTGAGATGGAGGTGAAAACCTCTTCCCTTTAGTTACGAATTGAGATTGGAGTTGGGTGGGCTTTCAGGGTTAGTAGTTGTTTTAAAAGGTATCCGTGATTTTGTTCTTATCCAGGAATGGTGAGGCCAACAGATCAGGAGATGATTGCCCATTGAAAAGACAGTTGTTTATTCACAGTTCCCAAGAGAAGGGGCCGTGCCATGCCACGCAGGGCCACATGGGGAAGCATCGGGCTGGTGAGGAGGCCGGAGGGAGGGGAAAGCAGGGGCAAGAGCCTCTGTCCTTGGTTTTCGTGGGAAGGAATGGACAAGGCACTGTCGGCAGTTGAGCAGGATTAGGACTGCACAGATTGAATGATTGAATGATTTTGATGAGCTCTGGGCTATGGGAGTGGTCCCTGGTTGTCTGGTACCTGGCCTTAGAGTGATTTAGGGCAGGGGGATAGTGTCCTGGACTGCAAGAGCCTAATACAAGAAGGTGGGTGGGGTATGGACTAAGGATTGGTTGGTTTGCATATCAAAGGGGTGCTCAAAGGCAGGTTGTTTGCTGTCTCTAGGAATTACCTACCCCTGGGAGAAGCGGTCCCTCCCCAGGTCCACAAGACCTCAAGAAGTCAAACCATCATAAAATGCAAAATACAAAAACTGTACTGGGTGGCAAAAAACCACAGATATCTATTATAAAGTCCAAGGTGGAATACAGAGACCATCTCATTCACTTAACCATTCATTAATTCATTTACTAATTCATTTATTCATTCAACTTTTTTTTACAGGAGTGCATCATTCAACATTTATTGAGGCTCTCCCTTGTGCTAGATGCTGAAACTAGGTGTTAGAGACATAGAAGTGAACAAGCCAGACGTGGCTCCTGATTATTTTGTCAGTATATTCTGGGCCATTGTACAAAAGATCTGATGCTCATAGATAAAAAAATACTCCCATGAGTGAGGATAATTGTTCATGATTTGTGCGGCATTTTAGAGATTACAAAATGCTTTAAGTGTTCTCATCTATTCCTCACAATATCCCTGTTAGATAGAGATTATCATCATCTCATTTTACAGCAGGGGAAGCTGAGGCTTTAAGAAGAGGCGAAGTGATTTGTCCAAGGATTTACGATCAGCAAGTGGCCAAGCAGGGCTCAAAAACAAGTCCAGTTCTCTGTCCATTTTACTGGTATTTTCCAAACTGTGGGACCCCTGCCAGTGGCACACAGAGCATGAAAATGCATGACCCTGGCTTGGTGGGGTGGCTCAGCCCTGTAATCCCAGCACTTTGGGAGGCTAAGGCAGGAGGATCCCTTGAAGTCAGAAGATACAAAAAAAAAAAAAAATTAGCTGGGCAGAGTGGCGAGTGCCTGTAGTCCCAGCTGCTAGGGAGGCTAAGGCAGGTTGATCGCTTGAGCGCAGGAGTTGGAAGTTGCAGTGAGCTGTGATGACTCCACTGTACTCTAGCCTGGGCAACAGAGTGAGACCCTGTCTCGGGGGAGAAAAAAAAACACGATCTCACATAGCGAGAACTTTATCTTCGTGTCATACTCAATACTTTTAGTTCTATCAAGGACAAAGTCTCCTATCTGTGCTAATATATTTTTAACACCTTTTACTTACTAATCTTTCTCTCTCTTTCTCTCTTTAGAAAACAAGAAAGTATAGGACTCAGGCTCAGAACTGTCAGCAGCCACAGCTGAGGAGTTAGAATCTAATATCATCATTTTGTTTTATTTATGGCAAGCAACATTGGTTTTCCATTCATGGCTGAGATATTGTTTCCCTTTGAAATAAATTTATTTGTGAAGTTAAGAAAGTGTTGATTAAAAACAATACCAAATAAACAATAATAGAGGTGGTTTATGGGTGTGTGCAAGTCATGAAAATGGTACCCAAATTACCGCAACCTGGGAACATCTCAGAGACTAAGCAAGCAGGAAGAGCCTCCTGGAAGGGAAAGTGAAGGGTTTCTATCATTTCTTTCTTGTCCGGGGAGAAAAGGAACCGGGTCAGATACTGCTCCTTGTAAAAGACATGGTCATGATCTCCTAAGACAGTGGTTCTCAGGCCAAGGTCCAGAGACTGATGCTGACCCAAAATGAGGGTTTTCAAGTCCTTTTTGAAAAGAAAAAATCAGGACAGTGTATATATCAGTGCAAGTATGCCGGTTGTTCTTTCTTAGGTAAGGATGTACTTTATTCTGGAATTTTCTTATTTATTTATTTCTGTATGAGTGCATGTGTGTTAAAATGTTCATTCTTTAGTGATTAATAGCAGGCAATTGTTTATTGTGATTGTTCTATTAATAATATCTTGGCAAAACAAAAAGCTGGTGACCCCTTTTTTTGACCATGCCCCCCCACGCCCCTGTATTTTTTTCTATCAGTGAACCTCTGTTCTAGGAGACTTCAATTGCAGGAAACAGCTTGCCTTCTACTGCTAGAGGAAAAAGATATTGATAGACCCAGCAATATAATTGTGGTTACTAGCAATGCAAAACAGCAAACCATAAATCCTTACTGAACTCAGCCGCTGCTGTTTACCATTGAAGAGCTCCTTCTTTCTCTCCAGTGTAACTAAATAAAGACAGGAGATTAGAGAAATAAGATAGCTGTTAAATTAAAGAGGAAAAAAGTTCAAGTTTCAAGGAGGCTGTTACAAAAACAAACAAACATGCAAACCAACCAATCCCCAAACTCCTAGACCGATATGTCACCCTTGGTGACCTAGCAGACAGTCTTACTTGAGCTGGACAAGCTGACAGCCTATTCAAAATGACAGCCACACTCCTCTCATACTGTGGTGGCGGAAATGCAAACAGGTTCATGTATATCAGGCTAACTCTTTGACCTAGTGATTCCTTTTTTACTTATTTGTCCAAGAAAATGTCATAGCTGGGCACAAATAGTTATAAAAATATCCTTCAAAACCATCATTCATTACATAGAAAGGCTAGATACAATTTTAAATATCCAACATCAAGAGATTGGTTGGGTAAATCATGGCACATTCATACACTGGAATACTGTGTAAATGTATAAACTATGTTGTAGAAAAATACTCAGTATTATGCAAAAATGTTAAGAATGTATTGTTAAATTGGAAGAGCATTAAAAAACCAAAAGAGTGAAACATTTACAGAATATCAGATACAGTACGATTTAATTTTTATTTAAAAGACTAGTATAATACGTAATACATCTGGGTGGTGAAATTATTAGGGGAGTTCTATTTTCTTCTTGTAGCGTAAGGGTATTTTCTAAAATGTCTATGACAAAAATATATTACTTTTACTTTAAGAAAAAAATGATTTCTTTAAATTGGCCCCATTTAACCTGTTTAAAATGGGTCACCAACCCCATGCATGAGCTTAAAAGTGTGCATTTGCAGACCTGCATTTTGCAGTGCTGACGTGCTTCCCCTAGAACCGAAGGGAGACACGAAACCTCTCTGTAAACTCTTTGTAGATTCCCATCTGTGACTCGATAAATATTTGATGCGGTGGCCAGTCAACATCCCTACATTAGTGAAACTTCTGCCCAGGAGCAACTGCACAGCTCTCAGCGATGAGATCGGAGTAAGTTAAAAAGAGTGTATTCATTAGCCACTTCAAAGGGTTTGGTTTTTTTTAGCTGGCAATTTTGCAGACTGGATTATTGGCCCTGCTGTGTACTGCGTGACGACCAAAAATCGTACTACTGCAAGGAGGAGCCTGCTTCTTGCTTTAACAACATTTTCTTTCCTTTGTGTTCGCAGCCCAGGAGGCAAATGCAGCACGAATCACCTCCCTCTCTTCCCCTTGGTTAAACAGCTGCGGGTATCTTTAAAACGAGTTTAGGAAGATCTGCCCCATACCTTTGATGCCAAAAACCTGGACTCTGGTTCCCATATCTGATGTAGTTTTGTACAATGGGATGGACCGCTTGTTCTCTTTACGTCTCTGTGGTTGCAATGGATAGTTAAAAAGTCAGCACGTTTGTCCCTAAATATCCTGAATTGACAAGTCGACTGTATGAACAAAATGTAGCAGGGCAGAGAAAGGATCTGAAGCTAGCCCAGATTAATCCCAACTGCAGGGGTTTTCAGAAGGACCTGAGCAAACTCCTACTCATGTTTCAAACCTCAATTTAAATGTCACCTCTTCCTAGAAGCCTTCCAGGATCCATCTCCACTGTTCCAGGCATGGGACCCCTCTATTGAGTTTCCATAACGTCTGTGCTGCTCCTGTGAGTCACGCAGGTGTATTAGAATTACCTGCTTGTTTTTGATCTCTCCTCAGCAAACTGAGTTTCATGAAGACCGACCTGTCCATCACAGCCTAGCATAGTATCTGGCACTTAGAAAAGTGCTGAATGCATATTTATTGAATGGAGTACATTTTTCTTAAATTACTGCTGCAGTGGACGTAGAAAATTGCAGGATTACAGGGCATCGAATTTGAAAGTTTCCTCCACTCATCGCTTGAAGCCCTACCTGCTCCCCGTAGCTCTCCAAGCAAGCAGTTGTCTAGCCTGCTCGCACACTTGTAATGACAGTGCCTTCAAAACAGCCAGAGGTAGACTTTGAAATGACTGAGGCAGTTGAGTAAAATAAAAGACAAACAGGACAGAGCTCAACTAAATTGAGAAGCAATTAATCCAGGCGACTTGTCACTTCTAGCTCCTCCGTCTCCATATTATTCCTGCTTCCTGAGGTCTTTCTCCTCTTCCCCCTTTTCTGCTGAGTCAAGTAAACCTCCCAGGAGGGGCTACTGACAGCAGGTTATGGCTCAAACCAGATCAGACAAATGCCAAGGAGTCCTTGAACTCCAAGATGAACATGCAGTCTCTTCTGATGTGTCATTTTTATTTGAAGATTTAACATTTTTATATTAAAAAATATATATATATATAGTTTAGGGAAGAATATGTGCATGATTTTAAACAGCACAAGACTGCAAAAAAATTGATCAGACTCTTTTGGGCTGAGCCCTCACACTTCTGGGGATTAAGAGTTCACTCTTGGTCTGATGGGTTACTTTGGTGGAAAAAATATGAGACGTACTGGTGGCTCAATATGCTGTCATGTTATACCCCCTGGGAGTATTTGCATTTCCATTGGTTTCTTTTGGAGGCTGATAAAGCTTTAAAACCAAAAAGAATCAATGCATAATGGTGGAATTTCAGGCTGCAAGAACTGGGGTCGAGGGACAGAGATGACCCAGCAGTGCCATTGCATTTATAAAGCCCACTCCCTGGTAATCTGTCAGCCCATAAGTGATAGTCCCATTTCAGGGTGGGTACAGTAAATGTCATTTGATTCAGCTTTGACAGTGTTTGGGCAAGGAACTTAACACCTCCAAGCCTCAGTTTTCCTAGATGTAACAGACGGGAGGATCCCGCCTCGGCCTCCCAGAGTGCTGGGGTTACTGGCACGAGCCCCCACACCCGGCCCAGCTGTGTTCTTTTAATTGAGAATGTAAGTGTTTCCAGTCACAAATTCTTTCACTGGACAAAGCGGACTGTGAAGACAGACTGTGAAATGTGTAATAATAGCAACAAAATATTTTGTCTTTCAACTTGGAATGTACAAAAAGTTTGTACAGTTTCTTTCTCCATTGGAAAAAATTTATAATAACATGTAATATTAATTTTTCTGCCATGTTTCCTCCATGGAAAATTCATAACCAATAATTTAATTCAACTTATGTTTTTCTCATGATTTCAGGAGGATATTACAGATTTTTTTCCAGGATCACCTTCCAATAAACAGTAAAAAAGCAAAATTTTTATCTTTCTTGTCAAATTTGCCAATTTCCCTGCAATTTCTTTATCTTCTAATGGGCAGGCCAGACTTGCATTTGTTTCTTCTGGGTTGTGAATTTGATTTGAAAAATTATCTTTTGCATTGTCTTATAATATTTTGATCAGGAAAGAACTTTCCTTAGTAGTAAAGAACATGAAGTCACAGGTGTTTCATCCAACCTGTTCTAGTTATGGATTTGCTAAGAATACTTGTCTTGCTTATTTTCATTGTTTTGCTCAGTAACTAAATCTTCATTGAATAAGGAATGTGTAATGCTGGTTTGTGAGTTGGCAGACTTCTGCTTACTTTCATTGTCTGCAATTTAAAAAATGGAAGCAGACTACCTTTCCAGTATGTTCTTTTTCTTTTCCATCTTTATTTTTCTGAACTTCACTTTCATATTTGTAGTTCTATCCCAATTTCAACTTGTTCTCATTCTCAATGATCTAAAGAATTAAAAGATAAAACGTTATCATATTCAAAGGGTTCCAAATTTAAATATACTCCATCAAAAATGTGATTAAAGTGTAAATAATAAAATACTAAAAAATTTAAAATTTTCCTATATGTCTCAGAAAGTTATTTTTCTTCTAAAATATCTAAAATTATGTATTAAAATCTAAGGGCAAAATACAAATAGTAATTAATGAATATTAACATTTAAATAAAAAATTTCAAATAAAGCTTAGTTTTTATTTAGTTATAAATTTAACTCATTAAATATTTGTATAAATATCAAATTACTTACAATTCTTACATCAGTTGCTAATGAAAAGAGTTGATATTATGCTTCATGCTTCAAGCGTGCCATGTCTAGATTGTGTATAGAAAAATTAAGAGTAACCTTGCTTAAAATTGCAAAATGTTCTTTGTCTGCCACGTGTAACTGCTGCAAACACTGCAGTAATTTGTCAGTACTTACAGGCCCACAGACTGGAACTTGAAGAAAGCAAGAAAGTGGATGCTCATCACTCCTGGGAAATGAGACCTTATTATGCAACAATCTATAGTATTCATGACATCTGGGAGGAAGGGTTTGACAAGTTAATTAATTTGTCTTTTCTCTTACCTAAATGCTTCCACAGCTTAAATTCTCCTCACACCTTCCTAAGCAGTGAACTTCTGTGACGTTGGGAGCAGCGTAACCCACAATTCCTCATGACATTTAGATAAAGTCACCTTTTGTGTCCAGGACAGAAGGCAAGAGACGGAGAGCAGCATTTCCCATGGCCTGAACGGTATTAGTCACCAGAGTGGTTGTTTAGGGTTATGGCTGCTGTGTGTCCACAACGGTCATCCAAACTCACGTGTTCTTTGATAAATTTACCTTTTCATTGTGTGTTTATGATTTTTTTTGGATTCTCTAAACTTGAAGTTCAAGGTAGAAGCCCTTCCTGACTGGGCCCAAGTGCTGTCTTGAGCTCAATGAACAACTCCAACACTACTTGCACGTACAACCCACCTGTATAAAACAGAAATAGGTTCCCTCCAATAGTACTTGAATACATTACCATGTAAATGGTTTGGTGTTTATTTTTCTAAGACTTTTAAAATACTAACTATGATTTCAAGTAACAACATGAGCTCTTTACCATTTAAAACTATGAAAAGTAACCAGTAAATACTAACTTATTATGGGATTATAAAATTATTATATGTGACATGCTGTAATGGGAAATAAAAGGCTTAGAACTGTAAAAAAAAAAAATTGCAATCTGATATATTAAGGTATTAAGCTCTATTGCCCAGAAATGGCAGACAAATTAGAAATTTATATTAATTAGGAATGGCAAATGGAAACTCAAGTATATATATTATATTTATATAGTTAAATATTTTTGTATTTATATATTAATTATGTGTTATGTAAGATATATTAAATATTCATCTTATAATATATAACTATGCATATATAATGAAGATGGAGATGTATATCTTCATATCCATGTAAATGTCTATGTATATCCATCTTCATTATAAGCAGCATATTCATACTGCTACTTCTAAGCTTTGGAGACAGAAAGTGGTAGACCTGGGATTCAAGTTCAGGTTTGGCTGATAGCCTGGTCACCATCCCATGCCAGTAGTTTTTCCACTCTGTTATGCATTGTAGTAGGTATTAGAACTTGGTGATGATGGTGCCTCAAAGAGCATCTGGTTCTTTTCAATATAAGAAAGAATTTTTATATACATCGAACTGAGTGTAGTGGTCACATTTAAGGATAAAGAGGTATTAAGGACAAGAGAAAAGGGATTTTTATATTTTTGTATTGCTTTCCTTCTTTAAATAATGGGAATTAATTCATGTTGTGCTTGTCAAATTTTAAAAATCAATGAAAAGCAATCTGGTACGTAGCTGGTGAGAACGCCAAATGGTATAGCCACTTTTAAAAACAGTTTGGAAGTTCTTGATAAAGTTAAGTGTACACTTACCCGATGGCCCAGCACTTGAATTCTTAGATATTTACCCAAGAAAAATGAAAGCATATTCCTACAAAAAGATCTGTACACAAATATTTATAACAGCTTTATTCATAATCACTAAAAACTGGAAACAATCCATATGCCCATCAAGACATGATTGGATAAACAAGTTGTGGCACAACCATACAAGGGAATACAACTCAGCAATAAAAAGTAACAAACTGCTGATATGTGCAGCAGCGTGGCTGAATCACAAGATCGTTATGGTAAGTGACAGAAGCCTGACACAGAAAGCTGCATGTTGTATGATATTCACTAAAAGGAAAAACTGTAGGGACAGAAATAAGATCAGTGGTTGCTGGGGTGGAGGAGGGCATTGACTACAAAATGACACAAGGGATCTTTTTGGAGTGATGGAAATATTCTACATGTCGATTGTGTTGGCAGTTACACAACTGTTTACATTTGTTAAAACTCACTGAACTTTATACACAAAAAGGATTAATTGTAGCCAAAGTCATAAATTACAGCTTGTATTATTACTATTATATTATGTAACTGTATATTGCATAGTCCTTTATACCTAATTTATTATATGTAATATTATATTATATAATTATAGATTAGACACTGGACATGTAGCTATTTAGTGTGGCTGCACAGAAGCAGCTGAGAGGAGGATTCTTGACCTCCCCCAGTAATCAATGATCAGCCCTAGATGGTGGAATCACATGGTCCCATATGGAATCAGTTAATTACAGTGGCAGCAGGGACGTGACAATCAGATGGGTCCTGGAAGTTAATGGCATCAAGAGACTCTGAAGAGGCATAAGATGTCCCAATTTAGGGCTCAAAATTACTTGTTGCATAGATTATAAACAAATAAATCAATGGAGAAAATTATGGGAAGATGATACCAGCGGCAATGAGGTTACTAAATCTTTCCAAATCCCCCTGTCCTCACTGAAAAGGACAGATCAACTCTCATAGCAAAACCCAAGGTCCAATGTTAACATCTTAATAAAGTCTAGATGAACTAGACATCCTCATTAATCCCCAAATATGAGCAGGTGGAGGAAAAACACCAATAATAAAGACCCACACTGTGCGTGCAGGAGGGAGCAGTGAGGTATCTGACAGACCTGAGGACAGAACTCTAAAATTGGCAACAGGTACTCAGCGAAAAGCAGAGTAGACCAATTTGAGAGCAGCAGCTGAAACTGGGAGAGGTTTTGCACACTCCAGTGAAGAGGTGGGTGAGTGCGGTTCAAGGTAAGGTCTAAAGGAACTGGAACACTCTTGGCTCTATGAACTTTCAAAATTACAAAGCTCCTTGCAGAAGAAAGTCTCACGCCAAGAGCAGATTTCTGAGAGTAGAATCCAAATGGGGAAGGATGGGACGCTAGAAGTAAAGAAAAAAGAAGATCTAGATAAAAGAGCAGAGGAACCACACATCAGAAAGTACCAGGCCATCTACCCAAAGGAAATGAGTGGCAAAATAAATAAAATAATTTAAAAAAAGAAAGTACAAGGGTATCAAAAATAATTATTTGTTAAGGACATGAGAAGAGGAAGTTCTAGAGTAACGAAGCTAGAAAAGTTTCATCCCCTCCTTCCTTCATAAAAGAAAAACTAAATTCATATAAAAACGAACCATAGAGGAAGACTGTATTCAAATCCAACTCTAAGTTATAAGAAAACAAGAAAATAGGAGGCAGAATAACAATAAAACATATCAGAGGCCAGGTGCAGTGGTTCAAACCTGTACTCCTGGCACTCTGGGAGGCCAAGGCAGGATGATCGCTTGAGGTCAAGTGTTTGAGACCAGCCTCGGCAAGAGCAAGACCCCCGCCTCTACTAAAAATAGAAAAATTAGCCAGGCATAATAGTGCACATCTGTAGTCCCAGCTACCGGGGAGGCTGAGGCAGGAGGATCTCTTGCCTCTACCCAGGGCAATAGAGCAAGACTCTGTCTCAAAAAACAAACAAACAAACAAAAAAACCCAAACAAGCAAAAAACATATCAGAAAGACATGCTTAAGAAAGTGATGGAAAGTGTAATTTATTATTTCAAAATGAGCTAAAAGACTAACAAAATAATATTACGTAGAAAGGGACTATATAAGTCAGAATCAGAAAATCTTAGAAACAAGGTAAGAGAACTCAGAATTAGAATCAGTATTAATCATTTCAGAAATGGAGGCTAAAATAGAAGGTACAGAAGAATGAATAAATTCAACAGATAATGCCTTAAATAAAAGGTAAAAAAGAGAGAAGATTTCAACAAATTAAGGAGAAATAAAGAGTTAAAAAGGATTCAAGAGAAAGTGGTGAATATAGACGGTAAGCAAAAAATAATATTCAACATACATATAATAGAAGAGTCACAAAGAAGAAAATAAAAAGCAATGGAAATTAAAAAATAATTAAATTTTTTTTTTTTTTTGGAGACAGGGTCCAGCTCCGTTGCTCAGGCTGGAGTGTAGTAGTGCAATCACGGCTAGATTCCAACTTCTAGGCTCAACCAATCCTCCCGCCTCAGCCTCCTGAGTAGCTGGAACTACAGGCACGCATCACCACACACGACTAATTCTTTTTAGTTTAGATGAGGTCTCGAGGTCTTGCTATGTTGCCTAGGCTGCCTGGCCTAGAAAGTACTTTAAATTTGAAAAGCTGACATTTAAGAAAATCCAAAACCTATATATATATATGGATATATGGAAATATGTCCAATAAACAAATGTAGCTAAATGTTAACAATGAGTGAGTCCAGGTGAAGGATATTTGGGAGTTTGTTGGATTATTTTAAACATTTTACTGTAGGCTTAAAAATTTTCAAAATAAAAGATTGGGGATGGTGGAGGGATAAACACATGGACTGGAGGTGGATGCCTGACCCCAAGGCAATGAACCTACAGACTTGCCAGCTAGTGACCTAGGACCTAAGCAGCCTGGCCTGAAAAGATGAGCTATTCTATACCCGCCAGGATCCTTTTGGCTTCAAGTAACAGGACACCGAGTCAAAGTAGCCTAAACCGTAAGGACACCTCATGTAACAAGAAATCTAGAGGCAAATGGCTGTAGGGTTGGTTCATTTGTCAGCCCAAGGATGTTCATGCCCTCTTCTGTCAGTTTCTCTGTAGTTCTCTGGGCTTCACCTCATGGGTACGACAGCTTCATGTATTAATATCATGTCCTCGCATGCCCTGTCCAAAGCAGGCAGGAAGGGGATGGGCTGGCTCCCCGTCTGGCTGTGCCCTCTTGGATGAAGGATAACACTCTTTCCCACAGGCACCCCCCACCCGAAGATTTCCCATGCATCTCATTGCTCTTACACAAACCTGGGGTTGTTCACCTGAACAAAAGTGCCAAGGAGGGATGCTTGTTAGTGGGCAGCCAGCAGTGTTGGCCACACAAGCCAGACTCCTTTGCTCAGGGACCTGAGCCTAGAAGTCCAGCTGCATCTGCTGCTAGCAGTCACGGCCAGGTGATGTACAAGCCAAGGTTAAGACAAGATAAAAACACCAAAGAGAGGGCAAGGAAGCCGTTTGGTAGAGAAAGGAGAATGGAGCCCAGGGCCTGAGTCAGTAAAGCTGCCCTGAGGGTTAGAAATGGCTCCATCTGCCGGTTGCGTGGCTCACGCCTGTAATCCTAGCACTCTGGGAGGCCGAGGCAGGCGGATTGTTTGAGCTCAGGAGTTCAAAACCAGCCTGTGCAAGAGTGAGACACCGTTTCTACTAAAAATAGAAAGAAATTAGCTGGAAAACTAAAAATATCTAGAAAAAATTAGCCGGGTATGGTGGCGCATGCCTGAAGTCCCAGCTACTCGGGAGGCTGAGGCAGGAGGATCGCTTGAGCCCAGGAGTTTGAGGTTGCTGTGAGCTAGGCTGAACACCACGGCACTCTGGCCAGAGCAAAAGAGGGAGACTCTGTCTCAAAAAAAAAAAAAAAAAAAAAGAAATGGCTCCCTCAACTGCTGAAAGCCGGATATTTCTGGTTATGGAGTTCAGTTCCAGGCCACATGGAATGTCCTAGTTAGAACTCTTTATTTGCCAGTAACAGAAAAAAATACTGCCCTAGCACAGAGGAGGAGTTAGTTATAAATGTATAGGAATGTCTTAAACTATTCAACGCAGGAAGTGTAGCCAGGCTTTAGGAAGTGCCAGCACCAGGCAGCTCCTGTCTCTTATCTCTCTTTCTCTACAGTGCCTTTCATTCTTATTTCTGCAGGAGACAAGCAGATATTCCTGGTCCCCAGGTTGCTATACATCCACCCACACCTCCTGTATTTGTATTAGGGCTTTGACCTCACTAAGAGCCTGTATGTAGTCAGTCCCTCAGTCCTACTTTCAGACTCCCAGAGGAGAGAAGCTGAGAGGCCCAGGTTGGGGCAGATGTCCAGTCCGCCAAGTGCGTAGCCTTCAGGACACAACAGAGAAGCATGGGGTAGGGAGGAACAGTGCAGGAGTGTAACACAAAAGGCATCCACCATACTATCCTTGAAGAAGTGGTTCTCAAGGTTGGGGGCAGGAATTTCCAACCCCCCCCCTTCCACCAGCTACCTACAAGGGACTTTTGGCAATGTCTGGAGGCATTTTTGTTTATTACAGCTTGGGGGGTGGCTGCTACTTACATCTAATGGATAGAGGGCCAGGGATGTTGCTAAACATTTTAGAATACTCCCATGACAAAGAATTACCTAGTCCAAAATGTCAGTAGTGCTGAGGCTGGGAAACCCCGGCACCCTTTGCATTCTAGTAACAGTTTTTTCCACCCCATGGAGCATTTGTATTCACAGAGCACAGACCCACGCCTGGTTTGCCTGGTTTGTAGTAGGACGCTGAGTATTTGTTCCACAGAGAGTGAATGAAAACATTGATTCCACTGCTGATTACCTGGGTTCAGTGTGTGCTCTTGGTGAGCCCACAAAGGCAGGGGACATTGCAGGGCTTGCCCTGAGAAGTGAGGGAGTGGGGGGTCTTAGACAGGAGGAGAAGACGGAATAAGCAGAAACAGATGCAAACTGAAGGCAGAACCATAAACACACACACAGCTGGCGCTTGCAAGCGCTCACCGCAGAAGCAGCAGTCGCTGTGCTGATCTCTGCTCCTCCCACACGCCAGAAGGGAGGGCTGTAAATCCTTAAGTCCTGAACACCTGGAGGCTGTGATGCGAACATCTCCCCCTCTCCACCCCCACTAGATTGTCAGGCAGGCAGGTGCAGGTTCCACGCCAATGGGTTTCTTTTTGGCTTAGTTGATACGTCTGCTTTTTTTCCTTAAGGAGCATCGTCAGCATTAAATCTTAAAAAAAAAAAATCTTGTAAATGATTCAAAGCGGAGAAGACTCCAGGAATAATGAGAAGGAAGAATTTGTAAGGCTGAATATTTTCCTGAAATTTCTAACAAACCCGAGTGTGCTGTTTGGCAAAGAGGAACAAGTTTTCTCAAGTTTTCTGGCACAAACGCGGTAAGTTAGATAACTGAGGTCTTTGCTGCCCTCTACTGATTGAAATGAAGACTAGCAGGCGGTTTGAGAGCAGGAGGGAGGCTTTTCAACACCGTACTCGGTTTCTTCAATTAATTTTTCAGCACCTGTTTACTGGGCCCATACTTTGTGCAGGCGCTGTCCCCATTGAGCACAGCGGGGGAAAATACAGATGAGATCCCTGTTCTCCTGGAACTTGCATTCTGGCCAAGGCAACCGATTTTGTGTAAAAGTCGACACATGGGAAACATCTGAAGTTTCTTTAAAGTGCTCTGCAAGTAATTAACAGGACAACGTGGAGCGCGGGCAGTTTAACAGTAACCTGTGGGCTGAGACTGGAAGGTGAGACAAAGCTAGACATGCTGAGAGCAGGGCCGAGAGCTTTCCAGGCAGAGCGAGAAGTGGGTGTAGACTCCAGAGGCAGAAAGGAGCTGCGTGGGCCCCTGAACTCCTGGCCGGAGCAGAGGGCAGAGCGAGGGGAGGCCAGAGAGGCCGGCTGGGGCCACGTCACAGAGGGATCCAGCAGTTTGCAAAGGAGCTGTGATTTTGGGGGGATAAATTTTATTTAGATGAGGAAGGTATGGAGGGTCGCTATTTTTGTTTTTCAAAGATTATTCCTTTCAATAGTACAGACTCCCTGTACGGTATCAAGAAAGACTTTTTTTCCAGAAATATCAGTTTAAAAAGTGCATCCATTAAATAAATGTATAAGCATCTAGAGAATTATTCTGTTTCTTGTGTGGTTGATGGATGGAGGAGCAGACGGACGGGAGGAGCCAGAGCCGGGCGGTGCTGTGTGTGACTCAGGCGGGGGAGATGGGCAGAAATGGATAGATTTGAGGTGCCTCTGGGCTTTCACCTTCAGGACCCGCTGGTGGGTTGGATGTGGGGGACAGTGAGAGGGAGTAAGCGCTGGCAAGGTTGCAAGGGCAAGAAAATCAGCCCTGACGTGCATTTGAAGAGCAGCAGCACCTGCAAGCTCCCTTCTTGGCTCCTTGCAGGCCTTTTTCCTGTGCACGGTGCTGTCTTTCCTTCTGCTCAGTCCGGGTGATCACCCCTGGCAGGGCTCAGGGAGTCATCCCTCATGAGAATGGCTGTGAAGCCTTTTGCTAATACAAAGCCTCCCATAAATGTCAGGTGACGAGAATTACAGCCCCGCAGGCTCATAAAAGAGAGAGCGTGTCATGGCTTGAGGAAGCCACAGCGACGGTGAGGGCACCGGGCTGTCTTTCCAAGCTGTATTTTAGTTTCAGGGAAGACGTGCCTGGAGGAAGTGGGGTGCTGACTGAGGCCAAAGTGGCTCAGGGCCTTTTGTGAGAGGTCCGGTTATCAAATCTGTCAGCAGAGCTTCCCTTCGCCTGGCCCCGGGCTCCTTCAAGGTGAAGTGGAGCTCATTCTGAACTTGCAAGAACTCAGCCGGAACCTGGCCTCAGGCAGCCTCTGATTCTGGGGAATAAACAACACGCTGCTTCCCACCTTTTCCAATCCTCAACCCACCTGTCAGCTAATTAGTACACAGCCCAGGTGTTCTCTCTGCCTTGAGCCGCTCCCCTGCTCGCCATCTGTCTGCAGTCCTTTCGTGCACCCCATATGTCTAACAGCCCCGGCCCTCAACCCCTTTCTCTCTCCCTTTTTATTTCTCTCTCCTTAATATGCACTCAACATTCAGCTAAAAATCACTGGGATCCTATGATAAGCACGGCATTGTGCTGAGGTCATGGAAACTAGGCTGGGGGCAAAGAAATACAATACGAAGACCCCTCCCAGAAGGAGTTACACATTTAGCTTACAGCCAGCTAGATGATAACTTCTTCTGTGTGCACATCCACACTTAAGTAGAACAATTTAATCATGTGGCCAATATCTATATTAAATGTTGACGGTATGCCATGCACCTGCCAAGGGTATTATCTCAAGTGGTCCTCGTAACAACCAGGTGAGGTGAGTTCTCTTGTGATGCCCATGTTCAGATGAGGAATCTGAGGCTTGGGGAAGTGGTGACTTTTGCAGGGTGACATAGCTAGTGAGTGGTGAACTTTTTTTCAACTAAAGTTGGCCTGATTCTGAATCCTGTATGCTGCACTGGTGCATCAGCCGGGATAACATGAGATTCCTTTTTTATTTATTCATCTGTTTTTTTATTTTGTTTTTTAAAGATGGGGGGTCTCACTATGTTGTCCAGGCTGGACTCGAACCCTCGGCCTCAAGCGATCCTGCCGTCTCAGTCTCCTGAATCTCCGGGATTACAGGTGTGAACTACCGCAACTGACTACATGAAATTCCTGATAGCACAGGGATATCTGCATGCTGCTCCAGTTCTAACGCTGCTCTGCCTTTTGTTCTCCCCTAACTTCTCTTCTACATGCCTCCCATCCTGATCCCCAATCCCTTGAACCCTTAATGACATTTTGGCATTGATTCAAAATTATATCAATATTGTTGCATGCTCATTGAGAGAGCATTTTTAGCAGCAAACACCAATAACCCCAATTAATTCCAATAAACTCAATAAATAATAAACCCTAAAAAATAATAAATCCCTATAAATACCAATAAATTTTGGTACCAATTTTTTATACATTTTTTCCATTTTTGCTATTAATTCTTTTTGTTTACTAAAGTTATTTATTTTCCTTTTTTCTTTTTTTTTTCAGACAGAGTCTCACTTTGTCACCTGGGCTAGAGTGCTGTGACATCAGCCCAGCTCACAGCAACCTCAAACTCCTGGGCTCAAGCGATCCTTCTGCTTCAGCCTCCCGAGTGGCTGGGACTTACAGATATGTGCCACCACCATGCCAGGCTAATTTTTTCTGTTTTTAGTAGAGATGGGGTCTGGCTTTTGCTCAGGCTGATCTCAAACTCCTGAGCTTAAGTGATCCTCACTCCTTGGCCTCCCAGAGTGCTAAGATTACAGGCATGAACCATTGCACCCGGCCCAAATAACTTTTCAAATAGTGAGTTATTGCTATGGCAATAAAAAAATTATTTCCTCACCCCATATCCTGAGACTGGTGTGGTGCTTAATGATACACT
>CAUYSK010079613.1:0-16373 GCA_963575035.1 Avahi laniger | reverse complement strand
TATATATATTTTTAGCTGTCCAATTAATTTCTTTCTATTTTTGGTAGAGACGGGGTCTCGCTCTTGCTCAGGCTGGTCTCGAACTCCTGAGCTCAGAACGATCTGCCCACCTCGGCCTCCCAGAGTGCTAGGATTACAGGCTTGAGCCACTGCGCCCGGCCTCAACTGTTTTTTTTAAAAAGGCTAAACATGGCTAACAGGAGTTAGGTTGCATTTTTAAATTTTCTATATGTAAAGACACTAGTTGTATGACTAAGATCCAGCTTAGATTCATCAAAATTTGGAACCGGATCAAATCTTAGCAATCATCTAGCCCAACTATTCAACTTGGCAAGTGAGAGGCTCGAAATTCATAGCAGCTAAGAGACTTGCCCAAGGTCCTAAAGCTGGCAGCAGCCTGGCTACGATGGGAGTCCCCTCCTGGGCAGTTTCTGCTGGACCACACTGCCCCTGCCATATTCAGAGTAGGGCTGTAGTAGTCATACAGCTATGGCCTGGAACGAAGAACGGAAGATCCAGTGACCCAGAAGTATAGGAAGCAGATTTGTTACAATGAGTTCAAAGATGTTCCCTTTGACTTTTTGTTCTTTATCCCGAAAGCCGTCGGATGTGTGCTATTTTCTTACATTGCAGTTTCTCTTCCAGAGAATCAAACTTAGAAACAAGATCATATCCCTGTTTATTAGCAGCCCTGCTAAAGCACTTGAGAGAGTAGGAATATCAAACTGTTTCCTGGAAATGAGGCTTTGGGGTATATGCTGATTGCATTTATCTACAAGTAGTCAATCATCAGGCATACCGAAATACGAGTCCTCATTCTTAAAACTTAGTAAATAGGAAAAAGTGAGTCATTATTTATGGTTAATCACTTTTGCCGTCTGTGACTGTATTTTACATCCATTTTTCCATTTTTGAAGAATCTATTCTGTCACTAGGGGAAAAAATATTGGTCCCCTCAATGTCCCTTCTTCAGTACATTAAGAAGCACAATTAAGGCATCATAAACAGAACTTTTTGTTGGTTACAGCAAGTAAGTTACTTCTTTAGAATGCAGAACTGAGGAAAATAATCCAGAACCCTGGGATAGTATCTAAGGAGAAATCTGAATTGTTTAGGATTTCTTTCAAAATGGAATAATCATTTCAGAAATACTCTATTTAGTGTCCACTATCTGTCTATCAAGTTCCAGATATTGCAAGGTTTAGAAAAGATTTCAGACAGGATACCTTATATGTCGGGAGGCTTTCATTTGCAAGTAGCAGGAAATCCATTTTAGACTGCCTTAAACAACACAGGGAATTTATTAGGTCGGTGACTAAGAGTCTTGACATAGGACAGGCTTCAGGCATAGTTTGGTTAGACTCCAGCTCACTCTGCTATTCTTCTGACTCTTCCTCTCACTGTGTATGGCTCCATTCTCAGGCCGATAATTAACACTTAAAACCGTGCACAAATTATTGTACCACTGGATCATAGGACTATTGTGGAAACTGCGCCCTTATGGTAGGAAAAGCTATTGCAATACCAAGCCTCACCTGTGCATCCCAGATGTCCATACTGAGAGAGCTTTTCCTTTCTCATCTTGCAAACAAAATTCCTAAACTTCATTATGTTTGTTCCAACTCTTTACCAATCAGTAGTGGCCAGGGAAGGAACGATACGTACTGGTTGGCTTAAGCCAATCCATCCTTGAACCAGTCCCTGTGGTAAGGAAAGTGGGGTGACAGTGATTGGATTAGGCCAGTCAGATCCCACTTATGGAACCTGGGGTGGGGAATCTGTCCCACCCGAATCATATGGCTGCTGATAGCACAGAGCAGTGGATGGATGGTGGAGAAATAACCAACAGTGTCCACTTCCTCGTTAGTCTAGTGGGCTGAGCCTAGTACTAATGAGGCCAAAGTTTTGCCTTGGCTTGTATCATTCTTTCTTCCTGGCCTGGTCTGGGCATCCTTTTATCCTTCACTGTTCATCCTAAACAGCCAAGTCCACCACCTGCTCAAGTCACGTCACAGCTGTACCTCTGAATCCAAAAGGACCCTGTAAGAATCTTATAGTCAGGAATGTATTGTCTTCACACTGAAGGAATACTTAAAGCCTAATAATACTATTTGTTGTTAACAGATTAAATATTAATATGGCATATATATTAGACAGTGAAGAGAAGACTGCTGCTATGTTTTTCTGGCTAACTGACATTTTAAGTGCTTGGAACTTGAAACTTTGGAGCTCTTCTTAAAGACAATATTTAATTTTGTCCAAAAAGCATTTTGCAAATAGAGGAACACTCTGATCTATTTCCAGTAGTGAGATCCCTTTTACCTGAATGAGAAGCTGTTGCTGAAGGCAAGTTCAATGCTCTGTGTGAAGTTTATCTCTAAAAATAAACTTTCCACTATGACTTAACCTAGGTTCTTCCTGAAAGCAGAGCCTGAGCCGAGGACTCATTTGTGAAACAGAGAATGAGAGAAAACTAATGCAAGTGTCTGTCATCAAGTTCATTACTGCTCTGGGTGACTGGAGCGCCATCCCAGCAGAACTCCAGTGAGCCCAAAGAATGACCTCAAAGTTGTCTGCCTGAGGGACAGAAGCAGGCAGCAGTCATCCACTGAATCCTCTGACCTCATCCGTCAAGGGGTGCCCCGTGAGGCCTTAACTTCTTTCTTCATACTTGGCATTGTGTGTGTGAGTGAGTGAGTGCCACCCCACGTGTCAGAGCAGTCCCAGCAAACAGCAAAAGATATGGGGGTGGTAGGGTGCATCTGAGGTGAGGCACTCCCAGCAGTGGCTGGAGCCCAAGAAGGGTGGAGAGTGCTTGAGGCTGGCACACAGGGAAGGGAATGCTTATGCCAAAGTCAGGTAGGAGCGTGGAAAAGACCAGACGTCATCTGCATATCTCTTTAGTCCTTCCCGTGCATCCGAATGGCTTTTCTTAACACATGTCTTTAAAAAGGTAAAATGAATAAACACATTACCAACCAAATTGCTGCAGAGCCCTGCAGGACTCTCATCAACAAAAAGACAAGCGCACCAGTGGAAAGAAGCAGCCGGCTCCTTGGAAGAGAAGGCTGCTTGCGGGAGAAGCTGTCATCATTACAGCTTCAGTTGGCGGGTCCTCTCATCCACAGCAGGGGCTCCTTGCTTGGAGGGTAATTTTTACTCTCCCTGTTCAGTCAGTATGACAGCTTTGTCCCTAATGTAATGGCAGTTGTGACTTTAGTTTAAATTATTCCATAAAGAATCAAAGAGAAAGAGATTCTCTCTCCCTTTTCCCCACCCCAAAAATTCCACTAAGAAAACTTTTCTCATTTAAGTCCTTGCCTACACATTCAATTTCTCATTCATGTTTCAGGTGAATCGAATGCGACATCAACTTTCTAAACCACGTTACTATCACAGTGACTGAAAATAATTATTGTCTGTCAGTGCGTTTGCTGGGAACACAGATATGTCGGGCACTGGCCCTGTTATCCCTGGGCTCAATTTAAAACCTAGTGTCGGCAAGACGGAGTGTTGGGGCGATTATCTGCATAATCCATCCGAGAAACACATGTCTCAGCTGACCCTGAAATCACTTGTTTAAAAAAAAATGTCTTTAAAGCAATTATTTTAGTAAATGTAGCTTTAGCTGTAATGTTCTGAAGGATTGCCTTAAACTGTGGTTCCTCTAGCTCAATGGTTCTCAACCGAGGATGATTTTGTCCCCTAGGGGACATTTGGCATTTCCTAGAGACGTTTTTGGCTTTCACAATTGGGGGTGAGGGCTGGGAGAGGGTACTGCTGACATCGAGTAGGAAAAGGCCAGGAATGCGGCCCCACATCCCGCAGCACACAGCACAGCCCCGTCTTTGCTGTAACAGAGCAGTGTCTGGTCCAAAAATACCAATAGTGCTGAGCCTGAGAAACCTGGCTCTAGCTGTTGAGATCTAAACAATGTGAAATAAGGCCACTTGTTAGGAAAATTCAGACTACAAAGAAAGATAGTATGCTTTCAGTTGAAAAAGGTATCAATGATATTAAAGAATATTTTAAGAGAATTATCTGTAACCCTACCATCTTCATAAAGACCAGTTTCTGTTTAGCATATAACCTTCAACTTCTGCCCAAATGAATAGAGAAGTTTATAAAATTACAGTTATGTATATACAATATTACAATTATGTGTATGTATTTTGTATTCTTGTTTCCACTTAAAAATATCACTTTCATAGTCTTTATGTCATTTTACTAGAGAAGATTTTATTGTTTAAATATAATAGAATCTATTAAACCCTTCTCTTATTTCTTTCCTTCATTTTTTGTTTAAAGTAACATGGGTAAAAGCAAGTACTCCAGTCTGAAATCTGGCTTTGGAGACCTGGATAGGGGTACTCTGGAATGATTTTACAACAATAACTATTTTCCAAGAAATAACTACCTTCAGAACATTCTAAGAAATTGTTGTGACGTAAATATTTTTGTACAAGAAACATTTCACTACTTGCATATTTTTTAAAATTAAAAAAAAAACTTTTCACTACTTACATATTTTTTAAAATTAAAAAAAAAAAACTTAATGTTTCCCCTCTGCCCCTCAGAATGCATTAGAGCAACACTATGGCCTAACTTAATAAAAGATGCACAGTGTGAAACCCTGGCTTCTTCAGGGTGGAGACCTCTTCGCCTCTGGGGCGGGGAAACATGTAGCCTGGGCTGTTGAAGCCCACACAGCATCACCAAGAGGGGAGAACAGAATCTCGCTGAACAAATCAGGATGTAAAAGAGAAAAATGCCAAAATTCATGCTGATGAACGTAATTATAGCCACTTTTCAGTACAATGAATCAGAAAATGTTTATATTTTAACGTATATGAAAACTATTGGAATTCAGCTGGATAGACTGAGTCTAATTCCTGCCTGAAATCCCTATGTATCCTAGGGTCACCTGAGTCTTCCTGCACTTCAAAGTCCAGATAGTATTGCCTGGAAACCCAATCCCACACCTTGTGGGATTATTAAGCACTTGCCAAGATTCTTGCAAATTTCTGGAAGGCTTATGGCTCTGAGTTAGTTCTCATTTCTTTGGATTAATTCAGTTGATGGATCATCTCATCTTTCCCCGCTTGCTTTTCTGGTCTACTTCACCTGCTCAGACAGATCTTATCTCCTAACTCAATCTTCAGCCCTTGACTCAACACAGATAACCCCCAAATTCACTATCCCCCCATAGTGTGTGTATGCCTGTCACACCCCTTGGTGAAGATAGGGGAGAGATTATAACAAGTAACGCAAACAACTTCGACGTACACAGTAAACATAGCAGTTAATCAAAGGGCTTTTGATCTCTGCGCCATTGGGGACTTTCATGACAGTGCTCATATGGCACCCCCTGTTCCTGCACCCTCTCTTAGCTTGCTTGTCATCCCCTTCCTCCAGATGGCCCTAAATTGTTCATACTAAGCTATACAGAACAGGTCTGCTCTCTTGAGTCCCTACTTCCAAAATCAATTCCAGGTCTCCCTTTTACATCTCAAAACAAACCAAAAAAGCCTTTAATTTCACTGGGCCTACATTTTTAGAAGCAGTTATTATTCATAGCAATTTATTTTCCTTTTGTACATCTGTGTAAACTTTAATTCCTTTGAAAAGCCAGTTCTGAAATATAAGCCTGTGCGTATGTCTATACCTACATCCATGTGTCTAGTAGAAAAGCAGCTACTTGACTGGATTGAAGTGCATGGTCTCCGACTACAGGGCAAGTTAGATGCTCACATATCCTGTGTTCTGCTTTGGCTCACAATTTCCCTCTTTTTAGCTCTACACTGTGCAGTCTGACATTCAAGGGATTCCTTCCATGCATTGCCCCACTTTTTAGCCTCATTTTCCAAAGTTTGTCTCTCAAGTGGTCTCTCCTGTGCTCATCTGTGTTTGCAGAATGTGGTTGAACATAGAGACCGTAATTGACTGACTTATGGGTCCTTGAGTGATGGGTCTGCGGTGGCTTCTTCCATGTGGTTCATTTCTCCAGCTAGTTTTTAGACTCTGTAAAGACAGTGATGCTAAAGTCTCTCTCTTTAATCCCCCAGGACCTCCTGGGAGGTAATAGATTTTCCATAATACTGTCAACTGTTTCCTCAGATTCACTTATGCCACAAATTCATCCACTCAACAGACATTCGTTGCCTTCTATGGGCTCAGAGGTGGGGACACAGCAGCAAATGAGACAAAGGTCTTGCCCTGCTAGGATTTATTTCTAGTGGAGGTGTGCGGTGGTGGAATACTTTAGTGCTGCAGGTATGCTGGTGACACCGAAACAACACATTCTCGTTTCAGAACTACAGTAAACTGCTATTAGGGTTGAATGCTGTGAACAGAAACAATGAAACTTGTTACCTAGTGACATGGTCTTCATCTTGGCACCAATGCTACCCACCAGTCACAGCTGTTTTTTCTCCCAGTGATTTGTGTGTGGATACCGTAAAATCTTTCTCCTTTAGAACAGTATATGTTAGCTTTTCAAATGATAGGCCTGCAAGCTGGAAAAAATAATAATAAAAAAAGAAGAATAGCCCTGAAACTTGAATTTCCTCTTCACTCTTGGTGAAATGACCACACCTGCTCATATATATGTGATAAAAAAGAAAAGTCAGAAGACATAAAGAATTTTACCATGCCTCAAGCTAAATATAAACTGAAAAATATAAATGACACCCCTTGATTCATTATGTGAATAAAATGCCACTCCAAACCTAATGAATAAACTTTCCTATTTTAACACTTCCTGGTTATACTGTGCCCCCTTTATGATGGGAAGCTTTGGCAAAGACAGCAAGAAAAATTAAAAGCTATTATTAATACATTGACAATGAAGATTATTAACTGAGAAAATCGGCAGAAGGTTTCCCTTCTCTACAAGCATGCAGCATCTCAATAAGTGAATAAACATACACACACAAATATTATCAGAAGCAGTTTATTCTAAACATTATTTTTCTAGGTTATCCACTTAACTCATCCTCTAAGATTTATAGTTCAATCATACCAGTTCAGAGTGGAAAGAAAAAAGGCAATTTATCTAATCCTATTCCTTGCGAAAAAATACTTAGGCAATATTAAGAATCTTCAATTATCTAATTTAATAAAAGGGATGATTTATAGTCTGTAGTTAGTAACATGTGATACTGATTATTTCTAATCCCTAGAAGAGATCTGACATTATGCTTTTGGTCCTGTGTAGCATGAAATCGTCATGTATATTTTACCAAAAGAAGTTACAAGAATAATGGCCTCTGCAGTCTGTAGTCATTTTATGCTAACACACTGCAACATGGTTTTGCCCTGGGGCAGAGAAGTAGGGATTTTTCTCTACTTCAAAAGAATGAAAAATTATCATCACTCTATCCAGAACCATTATAGACTTCAGAGACTTTGGCATGAAATATTCAGAAAGTTTATTTTAGAATTCAGTATTTTAAAAGCCTGCTTTAAAACTATTACAGTGATTAGTGGCTCTCTCGCTTGGGCCAGTCTTCGTTTTAAAAAGTCCTGTGTCATGATTGATACTATTTATTGTTTCAACAAAATATATTAATATATTAGCTACCTATAGGGGATGCAATACATTGTTTTGAAATATCCCCCAAAGAGCAATCGTGACCACTACTGATCAGTTATCCTTACAAACACTTTTTAAGGAACATTTTTTTTACTGGTAACAATCTGTATTGCTTATGCTGTGACTTTGTCCTTCTGACATGTGTTATCTTAACCACATGGAGTGGGTGCCATTTCTCTGCTCCCCGCTCAGGGAGCGATTCCCCTGTTTCAGCAGCTCTAGGGACACACAGGGACAACCCAGCTGAGGCCACTCACACCTTCAGCTCATATCTTCATCACTCTTCGTGGGAGTCTGAGAAGCTTATCGGGTGTTGGTGAGGATGTAACAGAGCCTCCGAGGCCCTGAATGAAGCCACTGAAAACTTCTGGAGGGAGTGTTAGCCGCGTGGGAATGGCAGTCTAATCACTTCTCTCTGGACTAGCCTATTTGTGTAGGGAGGCAAGGTGGAATAGAGTGTGGAGCCCTGGTTTTAGAATTTAATGGTCCTGGTTTGAGTTCCAACACTGCTACTTACTGGCAGTGTGATCTCGAGAAAACTACTGAGCCTCCATAGCCGCCTTAAGCCTCAGTGTCTCTGTCGGTAAAACGGGCCCATCCCAGCGATGGCACAAAGATTCAGTGAGCCAAGGAGTGTGAAGGAGGTGCTGTGCGGGATGTCAGCCATTGTCCCAGTCATTATTATCTAGTCCCTTCTTATATTATCTCTTGTTTGTATATTCCACATTTCTGTTATGTAATGCGTATATATTTTTTGATATATCCTAGAAAGACACCCAGGAGAACTAGAAAAACAATCATTCCTCTTTTTCTTATTTAACTTATGCATTTGGCTTCGTTCCTTTAAATATGTCAAATACATTATTTCTGTAGGTTTTAATAAATACCCTTTCTTTTCTCCTCACCTTATTGAGTAGGTATTCTCAGTGTAAGAAAAAAAGCAGGCATCAATTTTGGCCTTCAAGTAAATAAAGTAGGTTCCTCTCTCACTCAGACACGTAAAGAAATACAGATTCTAACATGCTCGCGATGCACAGGTGCTGATGAGGATAATGTGTAAGTAGCTTTTTGTTTCATTTTCCAGGGAAGTAGATCAAGACTCAGATGGTCACATCAGCTTTAGAGACTTCGAATATGCCATGAAGTATGGACAAAAGGAAGCTTAACCATTGTGAACTGCTTTTGGCAATTCTGGGGTGATCGTAATGTGTTTAAAGGTCAAACAGACTCCACTCTATTAATGATGTAACGCTATATCCTTGTGATTAAACTCTTAATCGTAACTTTTGGATGCTGATGATAGGCTTGCGTCTCAGAATCCCAGGGCTGGTCGGTACCGGAAGTCTCCTTCTGTGCGGCTACCAGCCAAGTCAGGCCGCCAGTGCTGGCACTGCCACCCCATGGTTCCTCTCCCCTTCACGCTTATCACCCCCCCACACACAGTGCAGGCCGGGTGCACCAGGCCCAGAGCGCCACTCATTCACTGCCCTGCGTCAGGTCCTGATTCTACCAACTCCTAATGTCTGGGGAGGGGCAGCTTTTCCCCCACCAGTGGTACCCTTTTCCTTCACTCACTCAACTTTGGTTAGACACATAGCTGCACCTACTGTACCAAGAGCTCACTGTGCTCCTAGCAAGGAGCAGGACTTTTGGAAAACAGACTTAAGACCCCTCTAACATAATGTTCTGGAATCCAAATCTTTATTGCAAAGTGGCCCCAGGCTGTGCAAGACAAAGAAACCAGATTGGGCTAACATGAGCAAGTGCTCCCCAGCTGTATACGGAGGAAGAACTGAGTGCAGTAAGGGTACTGGGGCAAAAGACACATTCCCAGAGCCCTTTAGGGCAGGCTGGGCCTGGGCTTCCTGCTGCAGAGAATCAAGCCCTGGGCTGCCCAGCTCCAGCTCTGGGTGTTTCTGTCCTGCATCCGGAACCTCAGCCACCACGTGGTCATGTCCTCCAAGACCTGCCTGTCCCTTGGGGCTCTGGTGACTGCTGTACTGGAGCAGAAACACTCGACATTTATTTAGAGTAATTCCAAAATACTGGTATCAATTCTAACATTTTATTTTTAAGTGTTCAGAATGCATAGCATTAACAACATTAGTAAAACAATATTTAATATACTTCACATTTTAAAAGTGTTAAACGTTTAAAGGTCAAGTAAAATGTAAATTTGTTAAATAGAAGCATTAAACAAGCAGGATTCTCATCCAAAGTATTAGCAAAAAACCTCAATAAAAATAAAGTTTTAAACTGTCATAAGCAAGAGGAGCCTAAGGAGACATGACAGCTAAATTGGGATCCTGGATGGCATCATAGAACAGAAAAAGGACATTAGGAAAAACCTAATATTTAGCTAATATTAATGTATCAATACTGGTTCCATGCTCATATGACACATTAATAACAGGGGAAAGTGGGTGAGGGGTATGTGGGAACTCTCTGTTCTATTTTCAGTTTCTCTGTAAATCTAAAACTATTCCAAAAATAAAATAATAAATAATAACGTTAAAAAATAAAGTCGTATTCAAAAACTAATGAGCCAAACTTTATCTAAAATAAAGAAAACATTGAAAATCAAGTACAAATAAAATATTGTTTCAACAACAGGGTGGATCAATGGTGTCATTGAGTAGTGTTTGTGTTTTTGTACAAATTGTTCCAGTTGATGAAAAGCCCTTTCTGCCTTTGGGTAGAATTTTGTTCAGCAAGTATTTTCATCATAAATTGAATCATCGAATCCTTGATCCTGATCTCAAAACATAAATGATAACAGATTTTAGATTTTTTAACTATTAAAATTCGAGTAATACAGCAACCAAGTGGCGTTATTCAGTAATCACCAGAATGCCAAAACTTCGCATTGTGGTCACTGCTTGGACTTCATTTCTCCTCGGAAACATGATGAGGGAAGGGGAGGGTCACGTCCCACAGCTGATGTGGGAGGCAAGAGGCCAGGTTGGGGAAGGCTATTGGGCAACTCCCTTGGCCCTGGATTAGTCAAAGCTGTTTTTGGTCTCAATGGCAGAAACCTACCCAAACTAGCTTGGACTGCCAGAGAATTTACTGGAAAACACAAGGCTAGCTTTTGGAGCCTAACCCAGAAACAGTGGTGATGCCGGGTTCCAGGATAACCAGAACCAGCAACACAAGCACCTCCAGACTCTGCCTCTCTTCCATAGTCACTGGAACTGGCCCATGAGCCATCCAGTTCCAAGTCCAGAGACCCCAAGAAGAGGCTCTGGCTGGGCCTCTGGATCAATCAACCCTGGTTCAGCCAGAAGTATGGCCATGGCCACTGAGGGCTCACTCCAGTGTACCAAGGGTGGGTCACAGAGGGGGAAGCTGATCAGATCTGGGCAGCAATTCCATCTTCTTCCTCAGAAGAAAAGAACATGGCTGGGGCCCAGTCCAGGAGGGAACACAACCCTAGGGTTTGCTGCTTAGGAGGATCCAGGCTCTCAGAGCAAAGACAAAAAGAAAGAGGGAGAATGAGAAGCTGCTCATGTCACCTCCCCTTCTCACCACTTGCCCTAGGCCTGATCCTATTCCTCATCCCATGAGCTTTTCCCCCACCCCCGGCTTCTCACTTCCAGGTCCCAGGTGCTACCTTTGTCCACATGCTACTATCTGTGCAGAGTGGCCTTGTTGATCTGACCTCAGCTGAGCGGCCCCAGGGTGGGCTTCTGTGCAGGCTGATCAACTCAGGCTCTTCCCTCAGAAAACATCAAGAGCGAGACATGGCAGTGCTCCCAGGTGGCCAAGCAAGGGCCTCTGCCTCAGGAGCACGTGGCAGATGTGGAGTGGAGTGAGGCAGCTGATTTGCATCGAGAGCAGAGGAAGGAAAAATAAACACCAACAGGGCAGCAAGAAAGGAGACAGAAGCCCTATGGTGCTTGGTTTCTGGTTAAACCTTGTGCTCAAGGCCCAGTCCCAACCCTCTGGGTCCTGTGAGGTAACCCTGTATCCTTCCAATAAATCCTGCTGCTCAAGCCAGCTGGAGTTGCTTTCTGTGATTTGAAACCAACAGAATCCTAACTGTTGTAAGCGTGGAGCCAAGGACGGAGGCCTAGGCAGCAGTTATACTACTGAGGCAGCAGAGAAGAGTCTTCTGAAGAGACTAAGAAGCAGCGGTTGATGGAAGAGGAAGATGGAAGAGGAAGTTGTTGCTGCTTCTCTCAGCGGTGCCCTGCCACTGCTTGAGCTCTCACTGTAACCCAGCTCCAGTCTTCTCTGTTGCAACAGCTCTCAGAAGTGGTTACCAGTGAGCTCCAAATGGCCAAACCCAACAGGCCCTCTGTGACCTCATTGCACTTGGCCCTTCCCCTGGGTCTGCCCTGACAGCTGTGCCTTTGAAATTTTTCTCTTTCAGCTTCTATGACATGGGTCGCTCATGGTATTTCCGTGCCCATTTTTTCCTGCTATCTTTTCCTGTTTCCTCTTCTACAGCCATCCCATAGTGCTAGCATTCTCCAAGGTCCTGTAATTAGCGAATCTTCTTGATCAACACATTCTCCAAGGATGATTTCACCCACCGCCGAGATTTCTGCTATCATCTTTATGGGTATGACTCCACAAACAAGTCTTTAGTTTTGACCTCTGTTCAACCCCAGACCCATGTTTTCATTTGCCTGTCGGACATTTCCACCTCGATGCAAACGCATTGAACTAAAATCAGACCCGTTCCCCTCATTTTCGAAGTTAGTTTCCCATTTTGTGTTTTCTATTTCTGTTCATAGCAACCAACCTGTCCTCCACCCAAAGCTGTCATCCACGCCAGCTGCCACAGAGTTCATTTCAAGTCTCCCCTACCTTCCTTAGCTCGGACATCCAGCCAGTCACTGCATCCTTCTAAGCCTGTGTCTGTAAAACATTCATGACATTGTCTTCCATTCCCTCCCGATCTCTCTGCCCATGCCCTTGTTCTCCCTCCAATCCTTCCATCCAGTAATTTGTTCTTCTGTCATTCATATAAAAATGAGTAAAAGATGTGCAAGTAACAAGCAGGCCCTGCTGTCAAGAAATTTTAGTTTAGCCTGTCCGTTATCTTCCCAAAGCACAGACAAAATTACTTTTTCTCTGCTCAAAAGCTTTCGGTGGCCACATTTTCTATTGGACAATGTCTAAACCTATAATATACCATTCAAAGCCCTCTGTAATCTGGTATCGATTTCTATTTTCAGTTTCATTGTGCACAGCTACCTCTACAATACCACCCACAACCAGGTAAACTCACACATGCACACGGCCCCTTCACCCAAATACACCAAGATAGCAAGAGATCTTTGCCCCACATCAAAAGGTAACAATCCTGGAATTAACATGTGATGAGTTAATAGGAAAATGCAACCATAAAATAATGAAACTCATTTTAAAAAACATATTGGACACCTTCATCCTAAGGAGTATTTTTCCCCTCACAGTTGTCACTTTTGGAAAGGGGGAAGTGGAACTAGTTATGCTAGGTATTTTGTGTATTTTATTCTCAAAACTATTGCAATAAATATTAGTCATCCTGTTTTATAAATGAGGAAACAGTCTCAAAGAGTCTAAATAGCTTGACTCAAGCCAAGTGATGGGGATGGGTGGAGAGTCTTGGGGTGGTGACGCAAACCCGTCAGCCTGACTAAAAACATATGCCTTTCCTACTATGCTACATTACCTCCCATGGGAAAATCATCTATGACATTGGTTCCTATTCAATGGTCACACTTTGTTTTTGACCTAACATGAATTTACCCAGATTCATTTGCCAAGTCAAGCCTCTAGCACATAGTAGGTATTAAAAATGAATTCCCATCTTATGTATCACTAAACTTAGCCAAAATTACATTGGGTTATTCATCAAGTACACTTTCAAAAGACCAAGATTAAAATGTGCTACAAGCTCTAAAGGCAACACTCAAAATGCAGTTTTAGGAATGCTCTGAGCAACGGAAGCATCTGTGAGACAGGTGTGCATTCTCATTGGGCAACACTCACTTAGGTCTGTAAATTCTCTCTACTTGGTATTCACACTTCACTTACAGAATTGTAATTTAGGATTAATAAAAACAAACTGTTGGCTACTTTCCTTTTTCTTAGCTTGTGACTTTTGAGAAATTTATTTGGAACTGCAGAATTAGGCAGTTAGAAAACACCATACACGCACACACACACACATTGAAATTCAATACCATTATTAACAGCAGCTCACAAAGTAACCTTTCTTACAAAACAAATTTAAATTGGATTGGCCACCTGAATTGAAAAATAGCTTAAAACAATTTAACATAATAAAAAGTAGAATGCCCAATCTAAATTTCTCTTATGTTATTAAGTTGATAAAATACTCAGAAATGTAAATAAAAAAGAACATTATTCTAACTTCAGAGAAAATGCAGATTATATGAAAACATAAACTGAAATCCAAATATACTCCCCATTTTATGCATTACTGATCCTTGGGGGAAAAAACTCGAAATAGACCAAAACAGTTATGTTGGCTAAAGTATGTGACTTCAGAAAGAGCAATTCCAATAATATTGAATTCATAGGGAAAAAAACTTGACCAAGGGGCTGGAAATATATCATGTATATTTGTCATAGCAACAGTCATTGTAAGATTGAAGTCAAGTTTGAACATCTTTTTTATTTTAAATAAGGAAGCCAGGTTTAATTTTATTAGAAATAAATTTTCCAAGGTCAAATGTGTCAGAGATAGTGCTTAAATCAATTTCTTTACTGAGCTATCTCTATTACTACTTGTATTGGACTACTCATGGGATAGGATTTGTTCATTTTTTTCTTCTCTCTTTCCTGCCTTTCTTCCTGCTACCCCTATCACATCCATAAATAGAATTACATACAATCAGCAAGAAAAAAAATCAACTCCATTAAAAAGTGGGCAAAGGACATGAACAGAAACTTTTCAAAAGAAAACAGACTAATGGCCAACAAACATATGAAAAAATGCTCAGCATCTCTAATCATCAGGGAAATGCAAATCAAAACCACAGTGAGATATCACTTAACTCCAGTGAGAATGGCTTTTATCAAAAAGTCCCAAAACAACAAATGTTGGTGTGGATGCAGAGAGATGGAAACACTCATACACTGCTCGGTGGAACTGCAAACTAGTACAACCTCCATGGAAAGTAGCATGGAGATACCTCAAAGAGCTAAAAGTAGAACTAAAATTTGATCCAGCAATCCCACTACTGGGTATTTACCCAAAGGAAAAAAACGACATTTTATAAAAAAGACATCTGCTCTTGAATGTTTATAGCAGCACAATTCACAATTGCAAACATGTGGAAACAACCCAAATGCCCATCAATACATGAGTGGAGTAATAAAATGTGGTATATGTATACCATGGAGTACTGCTCAGGCATAAAAAACAATGGTGAACTACCTCGTTTTATCCTGGATCGAGCTGGAGCCCATTCTTCTAAGTGAAGTATCACAAGAATGGAAAAATAAACACATGTTCTCACCATTAATTTGGTACTAATCAATCAACACTTATGTGCACATATGGAAGTAACATTCATTGGGTATTGGGCAGGTGGGAGGGGGGAGGAGAGGATGGGTAAATTCACACCTAATGGGTGCAGTCAGCACTCTCTGGGGTGATGGGCATGCTTGTAGCTCTGACTCGGGCGGTGCAAAGGCAATTTATGTGACCAAAGCATTTGTACCCCTGTAATATTCTGAAATTTTAAAAAAATTACATACATTGGGGCATCTAAGGTTCAATCCAATCTACTTCCTGGCTGATATCCAAACTTGTATTGGCAAAGTTCTTTCCCCCTTTCTACAAATAGAAGCCAAAATTACAGGACACTTTATGACTTTTATCAAACATGGAAACTTCTTGGCCATTATCTCTTCAAATACTTCTTTTACCACGTTCTTGAAGAGAATGGCCTTCTCAGACTCCAGTTGTACATATTTTATATCGATGATCTTATCTGGCATGTCTCTCATTCTATGTTTTCCTCCTCCTCCTCTTCACACTCTTCCTCTTTCTCCATTCGCTTCCCGTTTCAGTTGGATAATTTCTCCTCTTGTTTACTGCTGGGGGAATGCAAAATGGTACAGCCACTTTGGAAGACAGTTTGGCAGCTTCTTGCAGAGCTAAACATAGTCTTACCACATGATCCAGCAATCAAGCTCTTAGGTATTTACCCAACTGATTTGAAAATTCCATCTACACAAAAACGAGTATGTGAATGTTTATAGCAGCTTTATTCGTAATGACCAAAAACTGGAAGCAACCAAGATACATAAGCGCTTTAAGAGATGAATGGATATTCTACAAAATGTCTGACTGGTGCTCCTCAAAACTGTAAAGGTCATCAAAAACAAGGAAAGCCTGAGAAACTCAAAGAGGAGCCTAAGGAGCCATGATGACTAAGTGTAATAGCACAGATTTGATCCTAGAACAGGAAAAGGATATGAGGGGAAAACCCAGGAAATCTGAATAAAGTATGGACTTTAGTTAATAATGTACCAATATTAGCTCATTAATTAATAGCAAATGTACCATACTAACTTACAATGTCAATAATAGGGGAAAACTGAGTAGTATGTAGTCATTTTCTGTACTATCTTCACAATTTTTCTGTAACTCTAAAACTATTATAAACATTTATTTTTAAAATATGTCAGATCTTATTGTATGGTAGAAATCATATCCCTTGCCACTATTTAAATTTATAATAAAAGTTTAGATATAAATTAAAAATATGCAAAGGGGGTATATAACTTTTCAAAATGATGTTATGGGTTA
>CAUYSK010079612.1:0-20673 GCA_963575035.1 Avahi laniger | reverse complement strand
CAAAACTGTGATTCTCTGTATAAAAAAAAAATAAGCAATTGACCTTTATCCATTCCAAAAGGTGTTTAATTTGAAAACAAATTTCCAGTAATATAGTGTCCATTATCCTACATTAAAAATAATTGTGTACTTTACACCCATTACATTGACTATTACCAAAAAACCAGAAAATAACAAGTGTTGACAAGGATGTGGAAAAATTGAAATCCTTGTGCACTATTGATGGGATTGTAAAATAGTGCAACCACACGGAAAACAATATGAAGTTTCCTCAAAAAAACTAAAAATAGAATTACCATATGATCCACTGATCCCACTTCTGGGCATATATCCAAAAGAATCCAATCCCTGATTTCCAAGTGATAATTTGCCCACCTGTATTAATAGCAACACTATTCACTATTCATTTTTCTCTTTACCAATCTATGCTATCCATATTATTCTGTTGAAATTCAACATAATAAAACATATCTTGGACAAAAACTAGGCATAGAATAAAAACTTACTGAGTTAAATACCAGAAATGTAGTACAGTTTTTCAAATCATACTCTTTCCTTTTTATACTGTAACTTGGAAATATTCTCAAGATCCATATAAATGTATGAATTTTCTTATTTATAGGACACTTTATTAAAAATGCTAAGTGAGTTATGTAATTGTTATAAATGTGTCTACTCCAAAACTCTTAGCAATGGTCCTACATGTATAATTACTTGGATTTCTAAATGCTAAAGACAAACAGTGAATTTGCATGTGCAAGGTTTTCTACTGAATCCTTTATTTTTTTGCCTCGCTCCCTCTACTGAATCCTTGACATGCGTAGCTAACATGCCATCAGGGTAAATAACATTCAGGAAGAAACAAAGAAAAGACATTTCTGTAAGTGAAAAGATTCTGATTTGAGAGAAAGGTGTGCAAATTGATATTTATAGTGCTATTTCCTGGCTCTAATATTTTACCTGCTCTTCTCTTGGATGTTGGCTAATTATCATGTCACTAAATGTTGTTATCTGAAAAACTTTTTGTCAAATGAGTTAGGATTTTCATATTTCTGATAAAAATAGTGTATATACTTTCATAAATGTTTTCTAAGATCAGACAGTTTTAAAAAGGTGTACATCTGGCTATTACCTAAACAAATTGAATAATACATGAAAGAATGTAGACTCTTCGGAAAAATGTGATTTAATTCTTAAGACTCTGCTACAGAGCAAATTTATTTTTACTCTGGGTTTTGATGTGCAGCCTTTCTAGTCATAAAATCATGTAAAATAGTCATTCTCTCTTCTCTTGAACACATGCACACACATACACACAGATTAGTGATGATAGCACTTACTTTTTCCACCCAAAGAGATATGGTAAGAGTCAGTGGAGGCAATGTGGTTCATTGAAAGACCATGCATTTCATGGATTTCATGTAAAGACAATTTTGACTTTGAATTTAACCTCTATATGTTATTATTATATGATTAGATGCTTAAACTATGAATAAATTCTTTTAACCAATTTCTCATTTTTAAAATGGGAATATATGTCAATGCCTACTTAAAACTATTGTATAGAGCAAAATATTATAATGAATATTAGGTGAAGAGTATAATGTCTAACATTCAGTAAAAGTCCCTTCTCCTTCATTCCCTACAGAGAGTTGTAGTTTTTACTTTTGTTTCGCCTTACTTTTCTTTTATGCTGCAAAAAAAGAAAATGTCAATTTATTAAATGAAGAAAGGTGAGAAAAGATGTGACCGGTAACCTGTTTTTCATCCTGAACTTTTCATGGAATGGTTTCTGGTTATCCAGTTGGGAACTAAGTTTATCCAGCATATTTCCTGGTTTAAAAAATATATATATATATATATATATATGTAACATTTTAAAATGTTATTGTATTATTTTATTGTAATCCCTTATGTTTGCTATCCATACAATTCTGTAGAAACTCAGCATAACAAAACATAACTTGGACAAAAGCTAGGAATAGAAAAAAAGCTTATAATGTTAAATACTAGAAACCAGTACAATTTTTCAAGTCAAGCTCTTTCCTTATTAGATTGTAAATTAAAAATATTGTCAGAGTAAGTTATTGTTAGGATGTATACACATATATTATCGTATGTTAGATATATTATTCTCAAGAATATATTATATAATATATATCATATGTATGTGTGTCTATATCATCTATTTCTCCAAAGAGCCTTAGTTTCTTTTAGTTGAGAATGATATTTAGAAGCTAATATCTGGGCACCAGGTGTACTGGTTACTGTTGAGACAAAACTGCTCCCAGGCCCTCTCAGTGGATAGTTTACACAAATACACCCCCGCCCGCCACACATTTATACTGATTTTTCTGTATCTGTGTATATTGAAAACCATCGGTCCACCTGGTTCCCATCATCCTTCACATGCTTGTTTATTCTACCAGTCCCTTGTAAGTGATCAGTCTCATACTGCCGCTGTCTGCTCCCCCTCGTGGGCACCTTCCTCCACCTGGTCACGCTCTGGCATCCCGCACCAGGTAGCCCCTCCTTGCTGATGCCCTCCTTCACCGCCTCAGTCTCTGACACTTGCACTGGCCAGTTCCACCCACTGGATGACACCTTCTCACCCCGCTTGGTTTCCCACATGCGGCTCTCGGTTTTCCTCTTTCGCACATGTGCACTCCCCGCCTTCAGGCCGTTTCTCCAGGCCAGGCTGCCTCCCTCTCGCACCCCGCATCACCCTCTTCAACCCACTCTCAGATACCCCTCCTTACTGCCTTCTTTACCCTTTTCAAGCTCTGAAATCCCATGCTGGTCACTCCTTTTCAAAGTGCAAATGTGTTTTTTACCCCTCTTGGTCTCTGTCAACCCCTACCAGGCCCCGTCACTTGTGAACGCCCTTGCTGTCCTGCTCAGACTCTGGCAATTCCTCCCTGTTTTCCCGGATATCCTTCGCTCTCACTTCGCCACTCCACACCAAATCTTCCTCTTGCATGAATGCCCTCACCGCCCTGCTCAGACTCTGTCTCCCATACCGATCCTCGCCTCACTGGGCTCCAGCCCCCTTTGCTGTGCCTTCTCCCTGCGCAGGAGCCTCGTTCACCTTGCTCGAGCTCCACCGCATAGGCAGTTGCGCTGCCCCACCTAAGGATTCAAGGCCGAATTGTCTGTGAAGGGAAAGGAAGGAAAGGAAAAGGGTGAAGGGAAAACTGCTAGTGACTTCTTTTCTGTTTTAAATACTTTTATTTTAACTGGATTTTACAAAAATAAACCTTTATTTTGGAATAGTTCTGGGTATACAGAAAAGTTGTAACGATAGTACAAAGAGTTCTGGTATATCCTGTACCTAGTTTACCTGTTGTTAAGGTCTAACATTAGTATGATATATTTGTAACAACTAATAAACTGACATTCATACATTTTTACCAAGTGAAGTCCATATTCGATTAAGATTTCTAGTAACATTTTTAAAGAGGAGAATAGGACTTTATCTATGTGGATTTTATTTTTTCAATTTACCCTCTATCTTCACTATAATTTCTCCCTGGACTGAACCATTATTCAGACAGAGGAACACTGACATTGCTTGTGTGTTACAGGAATTCCCTAGGAGGTTGTCCTCTTATTTATAGATTTTCTGGGTGTTTGCTATTGTAACCTATTATACGTAGTCTAGCATTCTTTTTTTTACTGGACAGATAATCTTGTGAGATAAGGTCTGTAAAGTGCCTGGCACTGTGTCCAGGCCACTTTATTTATCGGGCACCAGAGCACAGTGTTAGGGCGCTATTGGTTTTTCAGTGACTTAAAAAAAAAAAAATTGAGACAAGGGAAAACATCATTCCCTGGAGACTATGAAAAGAAAATGGCAAAATCTAAATGAGTAAATGTTTTATTAAATGTCTATGAAGCATAGCATTATGTCAAGTTCATGAGTTGTTAAATTTTGTGTTCATAAAAATGTAATGATATTTGAAAACAGTATGTAGGTTAGATTTTCTTCACCAAAAATCTCGAGTTGGCACAAAATGGTTGCTGAGAAATCAGAGCTTATCCTAATTAAATGAATAACTTATAGCCAATAATTTCAAAAGCAAGAGGGATAATAGTAATTATTCTAATTTTTTTCTCACAAAAAAATTATATTGATGTAAGATGGGAGTGAATTTTAATACACTGTTAGAATACATATGAAAGTGGTAAGAGTTTCCCCACCTAGCATGTAGTGAGTGATCAGCAAATGTTACTTCTCTTTCTTTCCTTCTTTCACAAACAAATATTTTGTATGACAGGAGATGATAAGTTAATAATGTAGAAAATACATGCCTTGGCAAATTCCAACAGGAGATTTGATGATTTGAGTTTATTTTGAGGGGCTTCTGTAGTATAGGATATAGAGAGAATAAACCTAGACTTGTAGTCAGAAGCCTTGGGTGATTTTCTACTCTGCCACTTAGTTGCTCATTAATGTTACAAGGCTGCGTGGCATCTCAGAGCTTCAGTCTCATTCTCTGTAAAATGAAGGTACTAACTGTACCTGTGCACCTACAGTGAAGTAATGCTTGTAAGATCACTCAGTGAGCTGTCAGGTCTATCACAGTGTTAGATGAAGTTACTGATCATAATTCTTGTTGGTACCACTATGTCATGTCATTTTTTTTATTAATAAATATATATCAGAAATAATAAGGTTGACTTTATTTTAGTTTCTTCACATAGTTTTTAAGGTCAATATTTTTTAAAATATAGATTACTTAAATAAACAGCAGCAGGAGTTATTAGAGGGATTGACTGTATTTTCTTCACTGTTCACTTTGATACCCTAGGAAAGTGCATCCTGTTTTCTATGTCTCCTTGATTTATTATTGCTGGCAATGAAGAGTTGGGTACCAGAGACATTTTAGGGCAGACACCTCATGATAGATCCCACCAACTTCTGCCTGTTCCCTTGGCAGATATACACTCATCTTGAATGTTTCTTATTTACTGATTTGCCCTAGTGACATAAAATGCTTTGGCTATATACCTTTCTCACAAGTCTTAAAAATCTATAAAGAACAGGGAAAAATCTATTTTAAAAATTCCCCTCAACAGTTATATGATGAACAATGAGTTTCTGGGCAGTGAGTCATTATAAAAATATATAAATAAAAATGCCCCATTCTTTTCCAATAAGGTTAGCAAAATTGTTCTGAAGACTAAAAGAAATTATGATCCTACTGCTTAATTGGCAGCCTGGCATTTATTGAAGATTACTCAAAGTGATTGACCCATATGTTTTGGCAACATCAGGAAACTGATCAAAGTTTTGCTCAGGAAGTATAGTTTGTCCTGTGAGGCTTTTTAAAGGTAATTTTTGAACACATGCAGATATTTTAAATCCATTTGCTGACCTTGGAATTGTTTAAGATGCAATGAAAGCTCTACTAAAATGTTATTCCCTTAAAGAATAAGGTAATACACACACACACACACACACACACACACACACACACATATACATATACAGAGAGAGATAGAAATGGAAAAAATTTTTTTAATTACAAAATAATTTAAGAACTCTAAGGAAGACATATAAATTCATAACTGGTGACATCTTTTATAGGATAGAGGTGCCCCATACTTCATTATATAATACATTCCTAAAAAAGGGTCTGAAAAATCAAATGTCTGAAAAAAAATAGAATTTATATATATTTTTTAATGGAGTGGGTATGATGTTTCAGTTTTGGAAACCTAACAATTAGTATTAATACTGCATTGTTAAATACCACCCCTGCCAGCACTGCACCTGCCTCCTAGGGTTCGGGTGTTCTAGTGGGTGGATGCAAACCTCCGTAGGCACCAGGAGAGGCAACTGCAGCATGGGATCCTGCCAATTTTCTCCTGGGAAACAGAGAGATCAAACCATAAGTCTCCCTCTCTCACAGGAATCTGAATGTAGGGCAGCTTGCAGCCATTAAATCACCTGAACAAGATGCCTGTAATGTCCTAAGTATGGTGAAGGAAAACTTGGAGTTAGGTAGGTATCCCATGTGTATGTGTCCACCTCGCTGAGGGAGACTCTCTAGCTGCCTTCCACAGCAGCACTGCAAGTTGCCTTCTCTTATTGTTGTTCTCATAGCCTAGGATTGAATGAGAACTGAGTAGGGAGAAAGGATTTGGAGAGAGAGAGGAGACTGAGTGGGGTAAGCGGAGCCTGGCAGTGGATAGCAATAATGCATGAACTGATAACTTGAGCTCTACTGTAGTCCTAGGAATCTGCATATGACCCTTCAGCATGCAAGAGAGAAAGGAAGATAGAAAAGAATGTGGATATACTGTGGTGAGAATGGTCAGAAAGCATTTTGTCTTTTGACTTGGCTGATGCTACTACAGAAAATAGTCTACAAATGTTACAGCCACATCAGGAAGCTGACCTTCCTTCCTTTGCTCAAACTTCCATGGGTATCTCTAAATCACTCTCAATCAATTGTGGCATAAAATTCTGAGTTTGACCTATGAAAGGTGGTTTAAGGCATGACTGATAAGACACAAAAGTATCTATTGTGTAAATGTTAAGAATCACCTTCGTATGTGAGTTTGTTAAAACAAAAACAAAACTCCCCAAAAACCCTACAGTACACCATAATTCCTTGGTCACGATAGCTCTTGGACAAGTCAGGTCACCATCAAGTCCAGGTCTAGTGGGCATCACTAAATGCTCATAGTACTTCTGAAGGTGCAATTTATATTTGTTGAAATCTTACTTCAAAGGAAAAAATTAGTTAAATAAATGACCAGGTAGAAAGAATCTGTGTGTGATTCTACCCAATATTTTCAGTTGTTTTTCTATGTGTTTCCAATAACCACAAATGGCATTCATAAATCCTTAATGTTTTCAACATGGATTTCCTTCAAATGTTAAAATATGTCTCTTATATATGCAGAGTTATGGAAAGGAGGATAATACAATATTGAATATAGGTATTTCTAAGTTATATTCTTTGACCAAATGCAAGGTTACCATGAACCTGCAGAAATTATAGAATTACAGCCTATGACCATCTTCTTACAGGTACTTGAAGGAGAACTATTCCTTCAGGAAAATATTGGTTTCTTTTCTTTCAAAATTTCACTTCTAACTAATAATACTATTTTTATATAAAAATCAAGGAAAAAACTACAGTTCTTAAAGTAAATATCTAGTCTGGTCCATTGGGGAAAGTGAGTGGTTATTACTTAATTCATGTAGCATAATCAATTTTATTATATATGTGGCATTTAGATTACAATTCTACTACTGATTTTAGTCTGCCACAATTTGTACCACTTGTGCTTTATTTTAAGCTCTTTTTACTGTGAGAAAAAATGCTAGAGCATTATTGGTTTTTGGAAATGTTCTATTCTGTTATTATAATACAATAATTTGTTTAAGGTGGAAATCCAAAATGTTCTTCATGATATGGTGCTAATACAAACCGTCATTGATTCATATCCAAATTAAGCTGTGACACTATTTAGAAAGATTATGGGAATATAGGAACAACTAATGGTATTTATTCATTTTCTTTTTCCCACAGTGATATTCTAATTAGAGTCCTTAAGGCAATGCAACTATGCAGAAAAGGTCTTTTATTAGTACTAGTTGAAACTTTTGAAATAGCCTTGGTTTTATGAAGAATTTTTTAAAGTGCAAGAATAACAGCAAACTTAATTTTTATGGGAACCAAAAGAAAGGACACTAAACCTTGATTAGTCTCATGGTAGTTTATATACAACTAATCCTGATTTCTTGTTTATCTAGTCATTTTCTCTGCTTAAAGTTTATTAACATTATTGCCATCCTGTTTATAGTTATCGCTAAATACAGCCCACAGGCCAGCTGGTGCTGAAAGGGTAGGCCTTTTATCCTAAAATGTTTAATTACCTCTTTTAACCTAAGAAAGTATGGACAGAAAGATAGTGAGCTTTAGCATAAGAACAATTGAAAAAAGTTCTATTTAGTCTGCTGCTTTTCCTCAATTGTAAAATTGATTCTCCTGATCAATGCTGTAGAGAGAAAAAGAGGCAATCCTGCAGAGAAGTGGGGTGGAAAATGACACAATTCGATAGGACTTGACAGTAGCACTGCAATCTTGTAGTGACATAGTTTCCAAGAATAGCTCTGTTCGTGGCCACTTGTAAATACAGATAAAATAAGCAAACACAATTTGAATGATTTTCCATCTTGATTTAGGCACATCTTTGGTTCTGTCCATTTTCTTGAGTAATCAAGAGTCATCTAATGAAGCATTTACTTGGTAGAAAGAATTGTGTAAGTGATGGCAAGATATAGTGTTAGAATTATCTGAGTGAATCTAGTTATAAAAATTTCAACAAATATATAAATACATTTGATAAGGCCATAATGCATATATACAGTGTAGTGCAAAATAGTCAAATGTTCAAAGCCATCTCCACGATGGCTATTTGCACACTTAAGCCCAGCTTGGACAGTAATCTTTCCTGGTGTTGCAAGAATGTGAAGTCTATTCACACTTGGGATCAGTTGTATACTGACAAAGGTGTTTAGAAAATTATTCCCTGACTGATGCCACAATTCAAGATGGGATACAGGAGTTTCTAAGAGATAAAGGTCACTAGGAGAATGTCTAGCAGTGAGCACCAAACTCTGGATTAGGACATAAATGATGGACAGGAATGAAGCGGGTTGGAGATTTTCATGGGGAATGACAGTGGTTTCCATTGCAGCGATTTGGGTAGACTTGGGTACCACCCTTCTCAGTCCCCAAGCACCATGAGCATGTGGCAAACTGAAAAGCACTGGTTGGACAAGGATATTTTCTGCCATCAGGGCCTAGGGTTATACATACTGATGGCTGAGCATTGCAAGAGGAGAATATTTACTTACTGGCTTGAGAGAAAGGTAAGAAGGAAAGGTCTGTAAACAAGAAAACTGCTGATGGAGGCATAAGATCCCCAGGAACAACTGAAGCCAAGGGTTCCTATGGTGGCCACCCCAGAAAGAATGAGCAGCAGCCTTGGTGCCCTAAAGGAAAGCAAGGCAGCTGCAGCAGAGACCATTGCTCTGACTCTGTGGTTTGATTTAACCTTATCTACACACCGCATTTTCTGGGAGCATTAGAATGCTGAGCATCTGTTATATGAAGGCTACTAACTGCACAGATGTGGAAACTAAACATTTTCTAGAACCTTCAAATTAAGATTGTTGAAACATTACTTCTTGACCTGTTCCTGGGCCTTTTGCCTGTTTCTGTGCAATCATAAACTTGATGGTGAATACAGCTCATTTTGTATTTTCATTGACTTCCTGGCTCTATCCTTGATTTTTAGATTGCACCTGATGCATCCCAGGGCCTGGAACCCTATCCCAGAATTAAAGTTAAGTTTTCCTCAGCCTTTAGAAGAGTGGCCTAGGCAGACAAAGTAGTATGAGCCAGAGATTTACAATCAGTAGTGATGATCAAATAGATCTACGAAGGAAGTTTAGAACAAATGGCTCGTGGGTTAGAGTAATTCTTAGAGAAGTCAAGATTAATCAGGTATAGCCATATCACTGAGGGAAAATCCAAATGGTCCTGGCTTTGACAAGGGCCTTAGAAGCTTCCAAGACTAAAAGCCAGTGACAGATTAGAGTTTTTCTGATATCTTTTTGTCCTCATCTGGTTCTATGCTCAAAGGCAATACCATTTCAAAGATTAGATGGAAGGCTGGATTGTAAAGTGTACGATGAGCTGAGTGGGATCCTATAAGAAATAATCATAGTGCATACATGGATATATTTATCTCATTTTGCAGAATCACATGTCTCAGAATATCAGCTACTTTATGGACAAAAGTAGAGGTCCTGGCACTGGTGGTAGTGATAATTCCACAGCTTCTGCACTATGGAATTGCTCCCAATCATTTCCAGCAATTGACGAAGGATGAGAATATTGCAAGAGAAAAAAAAATGATTTTAATTAACAGAGTCCAAAGACCACAGGTCACTAAGCTCTGAGCATCTAGTATACGGAAAACCAAAAGTACCAGCAGACACTCTCGGACCCCAGGGAACTCTCAGACTGCAGCCGAGATGCTTCCTGGCCCATTGTTTGATGCCTGACTTTTCCACATGCACAATGGCCTGCAGATACCTGTGTCTTCTGGTCTCAGCAATGCGGGGAGGGCAAATGGCTCCATTAGAACACAAACATCCTGGCCTCTAGCATCAGCTTATCTCCTGACCATTGTAAAGGCCAAGCAAGTTCCCTGCTGGCCCTTGGTTTCCTCATCTTTTTAAAAAGATATTCAGTCTGGAAGATTTCTCACATTTTTTTCAATACTATAAATCTTTAAATTTATGAATATTTTGAGAAAATCTTGCTCAGTTCCACTCAGTACCTATGTGATAAGGCCTCTCACTTAAACCCCTTCTATGACTCATTCGATATCCACCAAGTTCTGTGTGACTCAGTTTCCTCTTTGAATTAACACTGGCATGGCCAATTCCTGTTTCATCTAAGGCAGTCCAATATAGGATAAAGAGCTCTTATTTTATTTGTATATTTCCTTTCTGAGAAATCAGTTTTGACCTGAAAAGCCAACAAATCTTTTGTGGAGAGCAAGTGAGTTTTCTTATTAATAAAATAGAAAGATTTCTCATAACATAGATGATTCAAGATTCCTGAAAAGTTTAATAATCTATGCACTTAAAGTAATAAATTAATTATGTGGAAAAATACTTAGAAATGAATGATATAGTATTGTTAGAAAAATATTTTAATCTCAGCCATCACGCTTAAATCCAATTCTTTTTATGTTCTACGACTGATTTTATATATTTGATTAGAGGAAATATTTTGTAACATTTCAAAACCTTTTTAATTTGCGCAAAATATTCTAAATACTGATAAAAATTTCAGTTTTGAAAAGTGCTTCTAAACAAGTCATTTAACCTCACTGGAACTCCTTTTTCTCCTCTATGAATTGAAGAGGTTGAAATAGCTAATCTCTAAGGTGCCTTCTAGCTCGAAAATGTTATGATTTGATATTGCTTCTCATTTATTGTACACAGTGAGAACAACTATTTTTGTGGCCAGGGACAATAGAAAGCCTAATGATAATGACTTCAACAGGGGTCTAATTAGGGCTTTTAGATATAAACTCAATTTATGCTAAGGTCTTTCTCATGGACCTTAGTTGGATGGTAGATTTAAGGAATATTACTCGGTTTGGGTGAATTCCAGAGCATCTTTATTTTATAGCTCCAGTAAATACTTGCTTTCCACTAGAGTCATACTAACTTCTAAGTTCATAGTGTAGAAAGACTTGACTTTGGAAATGGGAATTCTTTTAAAAGAGAAAATGACAAATATATTTTGCATAGAGTAATATAATTTTATAGCCAGAAGGGATCCTAGAAAGTTTATGCAGATTTATAAGTACAGGAATACTGCTAAAAATATGGCAATATATGGACTTGATACATTAATTGGAGATTTGTATGGAGAATTTTCTAGCAAAAAGAAATATATTTGGATTAAATAATAAAAGCAAATCTGTTTCCAGAATCAAACAGTTGCCAGCCGTGGAGAAATAAGTAGCAAAACATAAAACAATTTTTAAAATTATGTAGATTAATATTTTTCAAATTATACTTTATGAACATTAGATCTGCAAAAAATCATTGCTCAAAATTGGGCACTGTATTTAAATAAATTTGAGAAATACTGATTTCCACAATGTTAAGTCAAATTTTAACTATACAATTTTTAGTATATTCCTAATATTCTAGTGCTTGCCATTTACTGTTCATTTCTAAAAGAAGGATACAGTACAGAGTTTTTAAAATAAACTTATTAACTAGGGAACTTTTAAGAATTTTGATATGCCCGAAAATATAATTTAATTATTATAAAGAAAGAGTATTATAGCATTTTTAAATCCTGGTCTACGCTGTCTTGGAAAACAGCTTAAAAATACTGTGGTTTCAGATACTTGTGTAATTGTATCTGTGTCTTTGCATATGCATACGTGTGTGTGTGTGTGTGTGTGTATTTTTTAACTAAACAACAATTTGGACAAATATTCAGAGAAACTTTTGTGATAATGCTGTTTGCCTTTCTAGTGTACCAGGCTGGCTCCCAGGGTTATGTTTTCAGTTTTTGACTCTCATCTGGGGTCTAGGTCCACTTTTTAACTTTGCTTTGTATCTGAACTTCACTATCTCCCTTTACTCTCTTACTATCTAAAAATGAATGTGACCTGACCTAAATTCTTCATCCATTGCTCTTTCCTTTTCTCTGCTCCCCCAAAACCTACAAGGCTTTGCTCTCTCTGCGACATGCCCTAGCGCAGGAAGCAGTGCTGCAATGCGCCCTGTCCTTATGTCAGGAATGTGGGGGCCATTCTGAACTCCTTCCTCTCCCCACTGATTATTATCAGATAATTACTAAATCTTGGTGATTTTTCCTCCTAATCGTCTCTTGAGTCCATAAATGATGTTGGGAAAACTGGATATCCACATGCAGAAGAATGAAATTGGAGCCACCATATGCAAAAATCTCCCATTCTTTCTGTGCTGCCAAGAAACTTGGGTTAAGTTACTGATCTTCTTCTTCTGCTCTATTGTAATAGCCTCTTAATTATCTCTCACATATGCCTTTCCAAGCTATTTTTCTTATTGTCATGTTAATAAACATTTAAAACACAATATGATCATTCTTCTCCTTCACTCAATGATTTTCTCATAGCTACTTCCTTAGAAGAAAATACCAAAATCTTTAATACTGCCTAGAAGGCCCTAATGATCTTAGCATTATAATGTTTTCTGGTGCCATACCTCTTTTCAATTTTTTAAATCAACTTTATTGAGGTATAATTAATATGCAATAAAAATGCAACATTTTATATGCATATTTTGCTAAGTTTTAATGAATTTATACATTTATATAATCAGGATATAGGGCATGTCTGTCTCCCCAGAAAGTTCCTGTGGGCCCGTCCCAGTCAACCCCAAACCCCTTTTGGTTTCCGTAATTCAATGTTTTTTTTCAATTTAAATGGAAGATTTCCTGAGAATTCAGTATTGTTTCCTCTGTTGGGGACCCTTGTCTCTACCTCCAACCCCAAACACATACCCAATTGCCCACCAACTCTTACTCATCCATCCATTTTTAGTTTAAACATGATTTTTTCAGTCATTTAGAAGAATGCCTGGCCACATATAAAAAACACTTCATAAATATTAATTATTATTATAAAGAATTATAAATTGTTAGCTTTCTATAATTTTACTACAGAAAAATGGCTAACAGTTCTGGCCAGTTTTTAAAAAATCAAATGCTTTCTCTATGTCTATTGAGATGACCATATGATTTGCAAAGTGAAACAGTTTTGAAGAGGGTATAACTGTTCATTCTAATATTTTCCAGAAACCAGAAGAGCTCTTTGTTTGTCTTTAGTTTATTGTTCGTCAATGTATATCCTAAGATGCCATCAAAGGTAGGATTTAGCAGAAAAAATTAGATCATCTTACAGATAATATATTCTGTAGTTGCAGGGTACCCTAACTGTGGTGCTATTACTGTCTCTCAAATAAGTAAGGCTCTATCTTTATCCAGCTAGTAAACTGTATGTGGATAAAGAGAAGAGAGAGAGGAGGGAGTAATTGTTTCGTTGGAGCTTATCCATTATCCTGTATCTATTATCACATATCTCTTGTTGAGATGCTTTGAAAAAAAATGATCTGTGATGTCACTGTGAAGGCTGCATTGACCAGACCACAGTACTGGATCTAGTCTGCCAAAGTCACATAGACCTGAGTTTGTTATCTGATTAAATATCTTAGGAATGCTTCCTTGGTGAGACATCCCTCCTGGCAGTTAATGAATCATAAAGCTCAAAGTTGACAGTTGAAGGAGTAACTAATTAACCAGCCTGGTTCTATTCAACGGAAGGTGAGAAAAATAATTTTAGCCCGAATTTGACATTAAACTTCACAAATTGATTAAAAAATTAAAATGATTTCTAAGAAAATCTAAGGGAGTTTTACATGATAAAACTAGATATCATTCCACAGTTTATTCTAAGTTTAAAAAATAAAGAGAAGTTAAAAGTGTGTTATGTTAATAACTTATGTGATTTCGATGTATAATATATGTTCCCCAAAGACCTTATATAGCCTGGAAACAGTCATTTGTTTGTTAAAAAGTGAAGACATCTATTTTATACAAAATCCTCATTGACATGAAAATAAAAAAGGTATGTTAGGTACTTCAATCACAAGTTACACTACAATATTTTACTCTGAATGTATGTTATTGCATTAATATTTACAATAGTGTTATCAATTATGTTGATTATAATAATCTCAATTGACCTTGCATGTTTAAATTTTTCATATATTAAATACATTTCTAAACCATGTTTTCAGTTGTTTGAAGAAAATTAGTTAAGTTGCTATTTCATTCCCTGATTTATGATTTTATAATCTCTTGTGTTTCCACTCACATTTTGCCGCAGTGCTGCCATGGCAGGATTTGTTTAATGAGTATGCTCAAATGAGGCTAAGAGGGAAAGAAAAGATATAGGTACTCCTGGATAATTTTCTACAAACCAAATCATACTTGATTATTAAAAAGAATTAAACTGAGGCTTGTGTTGCCAAAGGACATTAGGGAACTCAAATTATGTAATTAAAGTGTTTATGCCAATCAAATTAACCACAGCACAAAGTGATCCATAATAGGGATGAAAATTTACTCAAGTTCATTCAAAAGTCATTCATATGTTCAAGTTAGAAATTTAGGAAAATGCAGAAATACCCACCCACAACACATATATGCACACAAATACAAATCATTTAAGAACCTTTCACTTGTCATTCTATCTCTTTATTTCATTTGAAGCCCATGTTTTTCAACATATTAGGATCCTGTATGCATGTATTTTTTTTATATAACTTTTCTTTTAAACTCAATATGTTAACATGCCCTTACATCTTTTTTTAAACTTTTACTTTGAAATAATTTTAGACTCATATAAAAGTTGTAGAAATAGTACATTTTCAATATACCCTCTACCCAGCTTCTCCCAGTGATAAAAATTTACATAACCAGAATACAGTGACCAAAAATAGGAAATTAACATTTGTTTAATACTATTGACTAAAATACAAAACTTATTTGAATTTTACTAGTTTTTGCATACACTCATTTGTATGTGTATTTATGAGAAATTTTATATTCAATGTAGATTCAATTTGCATGTCTCTTATGATGAATGAGTTAAATTATCTTTTTATAAGTTTAAACACAATTCTTACATCTTTTATGTAAATTATCTGTTCTTGTCTTTTGCCCATTTTCGTATCTGCTTTTTATAATTTTTCCTCAAATTTTAACAGTTCTTTAAAATTAGGAAAATTAACTCTTGATTTTTGACATATGTTGCAAATATTTTCTTTTAGTGTGTCAGTTATCTTTTGACTTTTCTCATGATTTTTTAAAAAATAACAGCTTTATTAAAATATACACGTAATTTATACATCTAAGGTACACAATTCAGTGTTTCTTAGTATGTTCACAGAATTGGTACAGCTATCACCACAGTTAATGTTAGAATATTTTATTACTTCTTCCCTGCAAACAAATAAAACCCACAGCCATTAGGTCACTCTTTGTGTCCTCACCAAATTCCTCATCTTTAGGTAAAGACCAATCTACTTTCCATCACTAAGGAATTTCCTATTCTGGAAATTTCTCCATATATCTTAATTAACATAATTAGTCTTATACAACATGATATTTTTAATGGCTGCATTTTAGTTTATGGTGATAATGTTTCAACATTTATTTAAGCAATCAGAGATTATTACATATTTAGGTTGTTTTCAAATTTTCACATTATAAATTATACATTAGCTTAATATCCAAATGAATTATGGCTATTTTTCAGTTCATTTCTTAAAAATAAGTTTTAAGAAACCAAATTTTTTGGTCTAAGCCTAGACACATTTTAAAAACCTTTGTCACATTTTGTCAAAGAAAAACTTAGAAGATGTTTCCAATTTGAACTCCCTTTCATAGCGGATGATAGTTCTTGAACCTTTACCTAAAACTATAATTAGAGATGAAAAATATATTATCTTACTTGAAAGGTATCTCTAAATCTTTGATGAACCGGGATCCTTTCATGAAATTTTCTTTCTCACATTTTTTGAATATTTGTATTTTACGTCTGATGGACTGCCCATTCATGCTCTTTGCCCATTTATAATTGAAATGATTCTTATTGTTTTTTAGGATCTATTTATATGTGAAATATATTAAAAAATTTTCTTTCACGCATGTTGCCAATTTTTTCCTTCATTTGTTGTCTTTTAATTTTGGTTTTGCTCTTTATGGTGTATAGATCTGAAATCATATCTATAACACAAACTAATTTCAATTAAACTTTGAATTAGATTTGAATATGCATTTGGAAAAGGATCATAGCTTGTTCTTAAATTCTTAAGTTCTGGAGAAAAATCAAAGAACTTTGAACTTGCACAACATGTTTTTCTTCAGAAACCAAGAAAAAGCAAAAGTTGTTTTTTATTTTTTTTTTTTCTTTCTGCTCCAGGTCTATAATTAGACTACAAATAGTATCGGTTCCACCAAAAAAAAAAAAAAAAATCAAGAGGAGGATTATTAATAAAAATAGAGTTGATTGTCTAGTCTAGTGATAGTTTCTGAATCAGAATCAATCAGATTGTTTGGTCAGGCTGGGTGTGGTGGCGCACACCTGTAATCCTAGTATTTTAGGAGGCCAAGGTGGGTGGATCCCTTGAGGATAGGAGTTCCAGGCTTCCCTGAGCAACATATTAAGAACTCAACTCTACCAAAAATGAAAAATAAAAAAATAGTTGGGCGTGGGGCCGTGCTCCTGTAGTCCTACCATAGTGACCGTATGAACAGACCTGACAGACAGATTGAAGAAGCACAGCTGTTCTACCTCTGGTCTACCCATTCCTTGAACTATGAACTTTAAGAAATTCAGGCTCTACCATCAGTTTGCATTATTAGTGCTGTGAGGCCAGGGCAATTCGAATGGTCTACTTAGTGCGAAACTCTGTTTTAATTGAATATTTTCACTTTTTAACTTTTGGTAAATTTGTATTTGTATAATACAAAATTGCGAATTTAAAATTTCTATCCTTTTTAAATATTTCCTTTTTGCTTTTTCTTTGCTATTCTGTCTTCCTCTTTTAAAAAAATTATTGGTGACATTAATCAATTTGAAAGATTATAGGGAAAAGAGGTTTGCCTCTTTAACTAGAGTTATCTACCTTTTCTAACTTTAGAAGATTTGAGGATGCACTCTTACTTCTATTATTTATTATCTGTGAGATTTTGAGGAAATTACTTCACTTTTCTGATCCTATCTTTCCAATCAGTAAAATGGACTGAAAGCTGTTTGTCTTTTAAGACAGTAGTGAGAATTCACTGAGGTACTTCAGCTAAATTATAAAAACAATCAAGTGATTACATATACCTGCCATGTTACTAGGGAATTACAGTATTAAGATGAAGAAGATAGGAACTCAGGTACTCAGCCTTCAAGAAATTTTAAGACCAATAAAGGATTTGGAAATTTAGAGTCTGAGAATTTGAAAAAGATTGGTTCTACAAAAGCATTACAATTTCAATTTCAGTATTTCTGCTCATAATGTAGAAGAAAACACTTGTCATCATATTTGAATATTTATTTTACTGTTAACTTAATGGAGAACCTTAATTCTATTGACTTAGTGTGAAAAAGCCAAGCTTCCAAAATAGTTTGTGTTATTTGTAAAACCACCACCAAAAAGGAAAAGAAAGTTTAAAAATAATTGTGTGTTTGAGAGTTATTTCACTAGGGTGTGGAAATTGAGAACCAGAGGCTTGGGGTGACTTTACCAAGGCTTTAGTGAAAAGATCAAGGCTAGATCCAAGTTCGAAGTTGATTAATGTACCATAATGCATTTCTATACTTTGCCAACATCACTGATTTTCTTTTTGTCAGGAGCACTATTGAGAATATGAGATCAGATGTTTTTCAGGTAGAGTACAACAATCAAAAAAAAAAAAAATTACAGCCAGGCACAGTGGCTCATGCCTGTAATCCTAGCACTCTGGGAGGCCGAGGTGGGTGGATCACTCAAGGTCAGGAGTTCGAGACCAGCCTGAGCAAGAGTGAGACCCTGTCTCTACTAAAAATAGAAAGAAATTATCTGGACAACTAAAAATATATATAGGAAAAATTAGCCGGGCATAGGGTTGCATGTCTGTAGTCCCAGCTACTCGGGAGGCTGAGGCAGGAGGATTGCTTGATCCCAGGAGTTTGAGGTTGCTGTGAGCTAGGCTGACGCCACGGCACTCTAGCCCCGGCAACTGAGTGACACTCTGTCTCAAAAAAAAAAAAAAGACTTAGGAAACAAACCAACCATTCTAATATATGAAGCTTATTGAGCTTCTGATTTGGAAAAACTATAGTACACATACATACATACATACTTACATATGACCATTGGGGAAAGTTGAATACTGACTGGATATTTTATGATATTAAGAAATTATTGTTAATTTTAGGTATAAAATGGTAATGAGGTTATATTATTAAAGGTTTTTTTAAAATTTTTTTTTTGAGATAGAGTCTTACTCTGTTGCCTGGCTAGAGTGCAGTGACGTCATCATAGCTCACTGTAACCTCAGACTCCTGGGATCAAGTGATCCTTCTGCCTCAGCCTCCCAAGTAGCTGGGACTACAAGCACGCACCATCACACCTGGCTAATTTTTTTATTTTTCGTAGAGATGGGGACTCACTCTTGCTCAGGCTGGTCCCAAACTCATGAGCTCAAGTGATCCTTCCATGTCGGCCTCCCAGAGTGCTAGGAATATGGGTGTGTGAGCCACCGCTCCCGGCCTTGAAAGAGGTTTTATTTATGGAGATATATACTGACATTTATGGATAAAATTATATTTATGAATTTACTTCAAAATAATTCAGGAGGAGAAGGAAGTTAGCTACGGATTATTAATTACTAAAGCTGGGTGATGAGTATGTGGTGTTTATTGTATTATTCTCTCCACCTTTGCGTATACTTGAAATTTTCTTTTTTTTTAGAGAAAGGATCTTGTTCTGTTGCCCAGGCTGGAGTGAAGTGGCTTGATCATAGCTCACTGCAGCCTCCAACTCCTGGCCTCAAGCAATTCTCCTGCCTCAGCCTCCCAAGTAGCTGGGACTACAGGCATGCACCACCGTACCTGGCCTGAAATTTTTCATAATAAAATTATTTTACAAAACTCATTTCTCTTAGATAAGGCAAACGTGGCAAAATATTAACATGAGGTACTATTCTTTCAACTTTTCTGTAGGTTTGAAACTTTTTGAAATGAAATATTAGGGAAAAAATCATATTGTGTCCTGATCTTTCACCCCAGCCGGAGGCCCCGCGGTCCAGACCTCAGGCCATTCTAAGCCGTTCTTTTGGGCTGGCAGGAATTTCACGGTCACAGGCCATTTGAGAGATCAGCCCCCAATCCCAGCAAAGGCAGAGGTAGGAGTAAAATCCAGGGCCAGCTGGACCCCGTCCAAACGATGCCTGCACGATCAGGACTCCCATCGACTTGGGGAGTCGTGTTGTCGCCACTGTCCCTCTCATTTATCCTGCCCTCCTCCTTCTCCTGTGATTTAACGGTGAGCAAAAGTTCTTAAAGGGAAGTGGGGAGGTAGATAAGCAACAAAACAAATAGATATTCACGCAGCCTGTTCACAAGCATTGAACTGTGAGTCTCGGAACCTCCGAAGGAGGTGACAGGCTGCTCCCGGGCTCCCAGGAGGGCTGTGAGGTGACTGGGGAGATCTGGTGGCAGGAGGGTTGAGCAGACGAAATTACTCTGTATGAAAACTGAGGCTGGGCAGAGGGTATCTGGGGGTGGCAAAGAGAAAGAGTCTGGTTAGAGAGGCAGAGAAGGAGATTTGAGAGGAGAATGGGGCCCTGTGGGACGAACGGGCCTTTGGGGAAAGGGATGTTGAAAGAGGGTTTTTAGGTAGTTTCACTGTGTCTGAACTTTCCTGAATACCTTACCACTTTAAAAATAATGGCTTGCATTATTTTTTAAGGCTTTTGGAACGAGACTTGTGTTTCTTTTGAGTGTGAAATGACAGGGTGATGGGCTCTGAGTGGGAACAGATGGACCCATTGTTACTTGAGGGTCACCGACTTACAAATTATGGCCGTGCTCTGGAGGAAAAGATAGGCTACTGTGAGAGGGACAGAGAGGATGAGTTGGCACAATTAACACTGGGACATTGACACTTAGGCTAGTCTCAAAAAATGACAAGGAGCCAGCCATGAGGAAAGGGTAGGGAAGAGATGTTCCAAGTAGGGGGAATAGCAAATGCAAAGGCCCTAAGGCAGGACAGAGGCATTTCATCCTGCTGGAGAAACTTTCACAAGCTTAATTTTATTGTTTTTTTTTCCTCATTCCTGGAGGATGAAAAATAATGACATTTGAAATGATATGCATCATTACTAAGGCACAGAATTGACAGGGTAAAATGATACACAGAATATATAAATGACTATAATTGACATTACTTTTCCATAGTCAAACCACGTTTTCCATCTGTTTCTCCTCACTTGGATATTTCCTCATTATTATTATTAATATTATTTT
>CAUYSK010079610.1:0-14382 GCA_963575035.1 Avahi laniger | reverse complement strand
TGGCTCCCTGCCAAGCACTGTGCTGCCCCAGAGGGCCCTGGCAAGCACAGGCCTGTGGAATCCTGGCTTTCCCAGCTGGCCCTGGCTGCAGCCAGACTCTCTGGTGCCCTACTCTGAATGGAGATGCCTAGGAAGGGGCTCAGAAAAATAAAGCCCGATGTCAACCCCCACTGTGGAAGGGGCCGAAATCAGACTGACTGAGGCATTAGAGCTTGACCTGGGCCCTGGGATCTCTTTTGGATGCAAGATTGGCCAGCTATGCTGTTAGGAGCAGGAGTCTAGGACAGGTGCCCTGGGGACAGGGGCTCTAGGCCACACCAGGGAATCTTTCTGGGTGGAAGGCAGGGAAGTTAGGAGCTGAGCCCTTTTCAATGGATCTAATCGGCAAAGGGCAAGTCTGTGCTCAGTAAGTACTTTATTGGGAGAGAGATCCAGTCTCCTTGGCTCTGCCAGCGCCCTAGGCCATGAGGATTTCGATGTCAAGCTCCAGCCGGCTGGCTCTGACCTCATAGCGGCCCCGGATCAGGCCTCGGGTTTGGCTGGCATGCCAGCGCCAGTGAGACTGGATGACACAGGCCGCTTGGCGTGCCTGGAGGAACCGTCTGCGGGCCTGCCACATTCGAACCTGTGCCTGCATCTTCACCACTGCCCACTCCTGGCAGGTGTAGAGTCTTAGTGCCAGGCGCCGTCTCTGCTCCAACATCTTGGCCTGCATCGACCTCCACCAGCACTGGATGACCCAGGCCCTGAGTGCTGCGTGCAGTAACGTCCGGCGCACCAGGTTGCCACGCCACCATGACTGAATCTTTATGGCTGCCTTTTCTAACTGATTGGGGGAAAGGAAGAAGACGCAGATGCTCAGTGGCGCACCCTGACATTCCTATTCCCACCTGTAGTCTTGGGAGGAAAGGGGGCCTGACCCAGGTGGCCCTGCCCTCTTGTGTCTTTGCCCTGTCCATCTTATTTCCAATCCCCCAGTCACCTTTAGACACTGCCCCTTATTCACTGGGCAGGTCCCTCCTGTAAGGGCCTTACTCACATTTTGTGTGGCCATGGTCCTGGGCTGTAGAGTCCACCCATCTGTCATTTAGGCCACCCTAGTCTTTAGCCCCGCCCCCAACTGTTAGTCACACCTCATCATTGGACTCCACCCACCTGCACACAAGTCTCCACCTCATCAGGTCCTGTCTGCCCGCATTTTAACCATGTTTCTCTCTCTTCCCTTGCTTGCATCTCCTTCTGGACAGACCAGTCACTTCATGCATTGATTTCCACCATTTTGGGGGCCTACCATTATCTCTGGCCTTCGGTCTATTTCTCAGACCCAGTGGCATTTCTGTTCCTCCTGAAGGCAGTGAAGAAATTCACACGACTTACCTCCAAGTAAGGAGTTTTGCTTTAAGGCTACTCATAGCCCGCGTGGATTTCCTGAAGCTTAAGTGTTAGGGCTCCTGACAGGGGCCCGAGCAACGTGTCCACAGAATGGTATGTTTTTGAGTAAAATTTGTGAAAGCAAGATGCTTTAGCTGCAATTGGAGAGGACCTTTGTCTCTTTTTCCTCTGACTCCCTCTGTCACTGTCCTGTTGAGTGATGTGGAATGGCAGTCTCTTCTGGGATGTGACTAAGAGAGCACTGAATGGGGATAGACTTAGTTCGAGTTTAATGGCAGAGATTTAGGTGGTTCACAGTCATCTTTGGGAAAAGACATTTGCTAGCCATTCTGCAGTTGCTATGTTCACTCACCTGTGTCACAGCACAAAGGTGAAGGGACAGAAGTGGTGCCACCATGATAAGAACATGTCCTACAGAGTCCAGCACCAGAACTATGTGGGCAGGGAAGAAAAGTAAATTTGAAAAATATGGAACCAGAAACCAGTCCATAGAAAATTCTTCCTGTTATCAAACATGTAAAACTGTAAGTGGGAGAATTGTATTCTCGTTGATGCCTGACTAAAACTGAAGTTCTCTCTTGTCAGGAATATACTTGACAATGCAATAATGCAATTATAAATGTATCATGTTTTTCTTCTTTATTAATGGGAATTTTTTTAAATAGAATGTTTCTGAATCTCTGTGCTTGTAAGGCACAAACCAGTAGAACTACTATGAACAGTGTGGAAGTTGGCATGACAAATCAAGTTTTATGCCTACCAGTGTCAGTAACAAACAAGTTTCCATAGAAAATGAGGTTGTAAAATCATATGAAAAAGTACTCAAAGACAATGCAGCTAAAAAATGTAGGAAAAACATTTTAGGGGTGGATCAGTCAATTAATATAAACACTATATTATGTTTGAGATATTCCTTTTTTGTAAAACCCCCTAGAGATATTTATCAACTTAAAAAAATTTGTAATTTGTTGTGATTTCTTTTCTCATCTTGAATAAATACTCAATTTTACATTTGTAATGTTGGATGCTTTTTCTTAAAGCAGTCTTTCCAAATGATATAAGCTTCAGGGCCCACGAAACCTGAATCTGCCCTGCCATGCTGTAAGAATGCGATTGTGCAGCCAGATCCCCTGGGAGCTCACAAAGAGCTGTGTTTCCAGGATTCAGAATTAGCATTGGAACTGCAGACTCAGGTGATGCAGAGATGGTGGGAGTCCTTTGGGATCTGGAAGGTCACTCTGGCTCTGGCTTTAGCATACATTTCATCCTTCATTTTTCTGCATGAGGATTCCCTGGGTGCCATAGCATGTAGGACCATGTACCTAAAGAATTATATGATGCTGTTTTGTGTGTTTCTGTGTATATTTTTTATTAATTAAAGTAAATTACATAAAATGACCATTTTAGCCATTTTAAATTTGGCATACAATTCACTGTACAGGTCAGTGGCTTGCTTTCAGTACATTTACAATGTTCTACAACTATCGTCACTATCTAATTCCAGTTTCTAATTTAACTAATTTCAAAAAGAAATCCTGTATCCATTAAGCAGTCACTTCCCATTACCTTTCGCCTCCCCAGACCCTGGAAATCATTAATCTGCTTTTAGTCTCTGTGGATTTACCTATTCCGGACATTTCACATAAATGGAATCATACAATATATGATCTTTTGTGTTTGGCTTCTTTTACTCAGCATAATAATGTTTTCAGGGTTCATCCATGTTGTAGCATTCCTTGTTATAGCTGAATAATATTCCACTGTATGGCTGTATCACATTTTGTCCATATATTCATCAGTCGATGGGCACTTGAGTTGCTTCTACTCTGGCGATAGCGAAGAGTGTGGCTGTGAATATTCATATACGAGTATTTGTTTGGACACCTGATTTCAATTCTTTTGGGTATATACCTAGGAGTGAAATTGCTTGGTTTTGTGGAAATTCTGTGTGTAATTCTTTGAGGAACCATGAAACTGTTTTCCATGCAGTTGAACCATTTTGTTTCCACCAATCTCTGCAACCTCACTATCACTTGTTATTTTCCTTTTTTAAAAAAAAATTATAGTCATCCTAGTGGGTATGAAGTGGTATCTCATTTCCCTAAGACTAATGATGTTGAGCATGTTTTCATGTGGTTGTTGGCCATTCATGTATCTTTTTTGGAGAAATATCTATTCAAGTCCTTTGCCCACTTTTTAACTGGCTTGTCTTTTTTGTTGTTGAGTTGCACAAATTTTTTATATATTCTGGACACCAGACCTTTATCAGATATATGATTTGAAAATATTTTCTCTACTTTGTAGGTCATCTTTTCACTTTCTTCATAATGTTCTTTGATGCACAAAAGTTTTTAATTTTGATGAAATTCAATTTACCTATTTTTCCTTTGTTGCTTGTGCTTTGGTGTCATAGCTAAGACTCCATTGCCAAACCCAAGGTCATGAAGATTTACCTCTGTGTTTTATCTTAAGGGTTTTATAGCTTTATCTATTACTTTTAGGTCTTGGATTGATTTTGAGTTAATATTTGTATACGTTGTGAGGTAAAAATCCAAATTCATTCTTTTTTATGAGGTTATTCAGTTGTCCCAGCACCTGTGTTGAAGAAACTATTCTTTCCCTCAAGTCTTGGTACTCTTGTTGAAAATCAATTGAACATAGATGTATGAGTTTATTTCTGATATTTCAATTTTATTCTATCAATCTATGTATCTCTCCTTATGGTAGTACCAGACTGTCTTGATTACTGTAACTTTGTAGTAAGTTTTAAAATTGGGAAGTGTGAGTCCTCAAACTTTGTTTCTCTTTTTCAAGATTGTTTTGGCTATTCTGAGTCCCTTACAATTTCATATGAACTGCAAGATTAGCTTGTTCATTCTGCAAAGAAAAGCAGTGGGATTTATCAATTTGGGGAATATTAAGTCTTCCCATCCATGAACACAGAATATCTTTCCATTCACTTAGATCTTTAATTTCTTTCGACAGTGTTTTATAGTTTTGTAAGTTTATTCCTAAGTATAGTATTATTTTTGGTGCTATTATAAATAGAAATGTTTTCTTAATTTCAGTTTTTAAAAATTTTAAATAAACATTTAATCGAGTACAAATAGTCTGAAAGTTATTTTGGCGGAACTTGCCCAATCTGTGTGCTGACATTAGCAGCAGGATGTTCTAAATAAACTCTGTTAAAATAAATGTTGTCTTCTTCAATTGGGACGTAACTGATCAAATCCAGTTCTTCTGAAGGATTATGGCTGGGGAAGGGACACTTGCTAGTTGGAAAGGAACTCTGCATTCACAGTCTCAGAACAAATGCATAACTGCTAAAGCGCCAGGGAAGATGGAGCTGGGTATTTGGATATTGTATAATGACCTCAAAGTAGAGAACCAAAAGTAGAAAAACGACCAACAACTACCAATATTTGCCTATCAGTTAGTTAGCCAAGGTTCATGGGCCTGATTCACTTCCTCTCTAACTCTAAAAGGACTTTTCCTTCTAGATAAAGCCCTGCATATTTGAATCTAATCCAACATATAATACATACTTGTCTCAGGCTATATTTTGTCCTTTTTTTTAATTGTTCATTGCTAGTGTGTAGAAATCCAAATAATTTTTGCATGTTGATCTTGTATCTTGCAGCTTTGTTGAATTAGTTTATTAGCTCTAATTTTTTTTTAATGTGTGGATTCTTTAGGATTTTTTCCTTTTCTTTCTTTTTTTTCTTTTTGTTGTTGTTTGTTTGTTTGTCTTTAAAGACACTGTCTTGCTCTGTTACCTAGGCTAAAGTACAGTGGCATGAACCTCCAACTACTCGACTCAAGCAATCCTCCTACCTCAGCCTCCAGAGTAGCTAGGACTACAGGCGTGTGCCAACACACCTGGCCAATATTTGTAAATTTTTTTCAAGAGACAGGGTCTCACTTTTTGCCCAGACTGGTCTTGAACTCCTAGCCTCAAGTGATCCTTCCACCTCAGCCTTCCAAAGTGTTGGGATTATGTGTGAGCCACCGTACCTGCCTAGGATTTTCTTTGTGTAAGGTCATGTCATTTGCAAGTACAGATAGTCTTATCACATTCTTTCCAATTTGGATGCATTTTAATTTTCCTTCTTGCTTAATTGCCTTCTTGCTAGAATTTCCAGTACAATGTTAAATAGCAGTGATGAAGGCAGACATCTTTCTTGTCCTTGATCTTAGAGAAAAAGCTTTTAGTCTTTTATCATTAAATGTAATGTTAGTTGTGGGTTTTTCATAGATGCTCTTTAGCAGGTTGAGGAAGTTCCCATCTATTCCTAGTTTTAAATTTTTTTTTATAATGAAAGGGTGTTGGATTTTGTCAAATTCTCTTTTTGTATCAATTGAGATAACCATGTGACTCTTCCTCTTTTATTCTATTAATATGGTGTATTACATTGTTTTTGTTTTTGTATTTTTTTTATATTTTGAACCTCCTTTGCTTTACTGGGCCAAATCCCAGCAGGTCATGTTGTATAATCCTACCAATATGCTATTGGGTTTGATTTGCTAGTATCTGTTGAGGATTTTTGCATCTATATTGATAGGGATATTGATCTTTAGTTTTCTTGTAGTGTCTGTCTGGCTTTGGTAACAGGATAATACTGGCCTCAAAGAGTCAGGTGTGCTCTCTCTTCCTCTGCTTTTTGGAAGAATTTTAGAAGCTTTGGTGTCAGTTTTTCTTTAATGTTTAATAAAAGCCACCAGTGAAGACAATTGGTCCTGGGCTTTCTATGTGGGAAGTTATTTGATTACTGATGCAATCTCTTTACTTACTATACATAGGTCTATTCAAATTTCCCATTACTTTCTCAGTCAGTTTTGGTAGTGTGTATGTTTCGAGGAATTTGCCCATTTCATCTAGGTTATCTAATTTGTTGGCATATAATTTTTCATGGTATTCTCTTACAATACTTTTTATTTCTGTAAAGTTGGTAGTAATGTCCCAACTTGCATTCCTGATTTTAGAAATTTAAGTCTTCTATCTTTTTACTCATTAAATGTAGCTAAAGGTTTATCAATTTTGTTGATCTTTTTAAAGAATTAACTTTTGGTTTTGTTGATCTATTGTTTTTCTATTAGTTTATCTCTGCTCTAATCTTTATTTCTCTCCTGTTTGCTTTGTGCTTAGTTTTTGCTTTTTTTCTTCCATTTTCTTGAGGTAGAAATTTATATTATTAATTTTAGATCTTTTTTCTTTTTTAGTGGAGGCACTTACAGCTATAAATTTCCTTCTGAGCATTGCTTTTTCTGCATTGCACAAGTTTTGGCACATTTTATTTTTATTTTCATTCATTATCACGGTATTTTTAAATTTTATTTGTGATTTCTTCTTTGACCCATTGGTTGTTTAAAAGTGTGTTGTTGATTTCCACAAATTGGTGAATTTTCCGGATTTTGTTCTATTATTTATTTCTATTATTATTCCATTATAGTCAGAGAAGATACTTCTACAATTTTAATCTTTTTCAATTTATTGAGACTTGTTTTGTGGCCTAACATATAGTCTATCTTGCAGAATGTTCTGTGCATACTTAAAGAGAATGGGTATTCTGTTGTTGGATGAAATGTTTTATATATGTCTGTTAGGTCTAGTTACTGTATAGTGATATTCAAATATTCTCTATTTCCTTGTTTATCTTTTGTCTAATTGATCTATCCATTATTGAAAGTGGGACGTTGATGTCTCCAACTACTGTTGTTGAACTGCCTATTTCTCCCTTCATTTGTCAGTTTTTGCTTCCTATATTTTGGGGCTTCTGTTACAGGTACATATATGTTTATAATTATTATATCTTTTTAAAGTTTTTTTCTTTTTCATCTTCAGTTGTCGCATGTTTATAATTATTATATCTTGATGGATCGACTCATCATTATATAGTGTCTTTGTCTCTTTAATAATTTTTTGTCTTAGAGTCTATTTTGTCTGATATTAGTATATCCACTCCAGCTCTCTTCTGGTATTCTTTGCCTGGAATATCTTTTTTTATCCTCTCACATTCAATCTATTTGTATCTTTTAATCCAAATAGTCTCTTGTAGACAGCATATAGTTGAGTCATGGGTTTTTTTTGTTGTTGTTGTTGTTGTTATTGTTTCATTCTGCTATTCTCTGACTTTTTATTGGAGAGTTTATTTTGTTTAAATTTAATATAATTATTGATACAAAAGGACTTATTCTGCCATTTTTCTTTTGTTTTTCCTGTGTCATACCCTGCCATTTCTCAATCCCTCCATTACTGACTCATGTTAGATAGATATTTTCTAGTATATCATTTTCATTCCTTTCTTGTTTCTTTTCCTATATATTTTTTAATAATCTTCTTAGTGTTGCTCTGGGGATTACAATTAATGTCTTAAATTATAGTGATCTAGTTCAAATTAATACAACTTAGTTTCAATAGTATATAAAAATTTTGTCCTATATAGTTCTACTCCTCTTATGTTGTTAATGTCACAAATGACATCTTATACATTGTGTGCCCATTAATAGATTTTTAATTATTGTTTTTGTGCTTGTCTGTTAAATAACAGGGGGAAAGAGTTACAAATGAAAAATACAATAATATTGATTTTTATATTCACTCATGTAGTTACCTTTACTGGTTTTCTTTATTTCTTTGTGTAGATTTGAGTTACTTTCTAGTGTCCTTTCATTTTGGCCAGAAGGACTGCTTTTACCCTTTCTTATGGGGCAGGTAGTCTACTAGCAATGCACTTTCTCAGTTTTTGTTTACCTGGGAATGTCTTAATTTCTTCTTCATTTTTTTTTTCTGCTTCTCAAACAGGGTAATGTCAATTAACCTATCTTCAAGTTCACTGTTTCTTCTGCCTGTTCAAATATGCTACTGAACCCCCTAATGATTTTTTCAATTCAGTTCTGATACTTTTCAACTCTAGCATCTCTATTTGGTTCCTTTTTTATAACTTATGTCTCTTTATTGGTATTCTCTATTTGGCAAAATATAGTTCTCATGTTTTCCCCTAGTTCTTTGTACATAGTTTCCCTTAGCTCTTTTAGCACATTTAAAATAGTTGATTTAAAGTCTTAGTGTGGTAAGTTCAATGTCTGGGCTTCTTCATGGGTAATTTCTATTAGCTTCTTGTTTTTTCCTGTGTATAGGCCATACATTCTTGTTTCTTTTTATACCTCATAATTTTTTATGTTGAAAACTAGATGTTTTAAGCATTATAATGTGGCAACTTTGGAAATTAGATTATCTTCCTTCTCCATAATGTGTTATTACTGCTTGTTGTAGTTGTTGCTGTTTGTTTGTTTAGTAACTTTTCTAAACAAACAAATTATGTAAAGTTTGTATTCTTTGTTCTGCATGGCTACTAATGTCTTTGTTCTGTTGGCTTAGTGGTCAGTTTGTGACTCAACAGAGATTTACCTAAGTGCCTGAAACCAAACGTCCGCCTGTGCCAAAATCCCAGTATTTGCAGGAGGGCTCTGTGTAACTTTGGGGGCATGTCTTCGACTCTCTGCCAGTTTACAGCTGTGAAAAACAGTTTACAGCAATGTAGTTTACAACTCTGCATTAGCCTTTGCTTTCTGCTCAGAGCCTGAAAGTCAGCCAGAAGTGAGAGATTAGGGCTTACCCCATGATGCCTAGGCCCTTCCAACGTGTTTGGGGACTCCCCTTCTTACCTGTTTTGATGGGAAACAGCCTGACTCTAATTACAGAGCCAAAAATACCAGTGTCTCACTTTCTCAGCTCCCCTGGCTGCTGGGACAGACATGTGACCTGATTTGACCAATCAAATGTACCCACCAGGGACTTTCAGTCTGCAGCTTGGGATCCAGAGGGGAGGACAGTGTTCTGTGTGCTGGGCAGAGTCCTCAACACGCTGGTTCTGTGGCATGATGTTTCCTGTGGTTCTGGGTGAGTTGTTCCTCTTTGATTTGCTTATTTTTTGAGCCTTGTCCCTGGGCTCCCTGAAAATTTGGTGAGCTCTACTAAATATTGTTTCAGTACATTTATATTCTGCTTAAATAAATATGAATCAGTTTGTGTTGTTTGTAGTCAAGAACAATGACCAATGTATTTGCATTTGTGGGGTAAATCCTACTCATTCAAGTGTTACTTGAAATCACCATTGGATTCGGTTTGTTAATATGTATACCTGCATTTGCAAGTCAGATTGGCTGATAGTTTTCTCTTCTTGCATTCTAAAATAAGATTTGTCCTAATCTTATTTTAGTGTCAAGTGGGTGCAAACTTTTGGGAATATTTTTGTTAGGAAAATTCCCACAGTAGAATTGCTCCATGAAGGGGTCTGTGCATTTTGTTTGAATGGATATTGTCCAATTGCTATCCAAAGAAATGTTGTCAGTTTACATCCTGACCAACAACATATAATACTGCCTGTTTCCGCCACCCTTGCCAACACAGATGACCTGTTACCAAACTGTTTCTTTCATTTTTTTCTGGGTGAACCTAGCGTCCTTGCCTATGTTCAGAATATTTCTTTCCCCTGGCTGTTTAGTTTTCTTAGAATTGTTTGTTCATATTCTTTGACTAAGTGGTTGGTTTTTCTTTTTATGTCTTTTTTTGGGGGCACGGTGTTGGGGTCCTGGTTCAACCCTTTATCTTATAGTGATCTGATAGTCTGAAGTTTAAACTCGATTCCCTTTGATATTGATTTTAATGGTTGCAATTGGAAAAGACCCTCACAAAGGGAGGGAAGATGGCATTGTTGACTCTGCCTCCTAATTCAAGACATCTACTTTCCAGTTGCATCCACCAATTATACAAAGGTTTTTTATTGACATCTGTTTAGAAAATTCCATATTCCCTAATGATGATCAGCTGTTTTATAAATCAATCAGAAGGTGTTGTATTTTAATATTTTTGACAAATGGATCTGGAACCAATATAACTTTTTGGTGGAAGGTAAGTGGTAAGTAGGTAAAGAAATTATGTTTCCAAAGTTTCAAGTGTTCATCTATGAGAATTTTTATGAGTGAACCACATTCCTTTTGGCAACACAATCACATGAAGAAGGAAACATTTCAAAACATCTGTTTTCTTTAGGGTTTTTTGTTTTTTAAAAAAATTTAAAGGGTACAAGTGGTTTTTGCTATGTGGATAAATTGTATCATGCTGAGGTCAGTGTACCTATCATCAGAATGTGTACATTATACTCGACAGGTAAATTTTTATCCCTCCCCCCTTCTTGGTTTCCATAAACTCCATTACTGCTTTTTATGACCATGTATATCTTTTGTTTAGCTCCCACTTATAAGTGAGAACATGTGGTATCTGTTTTTCCATTCCCGAGGCACTTTACTTAGGATGACCACATGTAGAAGGATGAAACTGGATCTCTATTTCTCACCATATACAAAAATTAATTCAAGATGGATTAAAGACTTAAATGTAAGACCTGAAACCATAAACATTCTAGAAGAAAATATAGGAAACTCTTCTAGACATTGGCCTATACAAACAATTTATGAGTAAGACCCCAAAAGGAGTTACAGCAACAACAACAACAACAAAAACACAAATAAATGGAACTTGATTAAACTAAAGAGTTTCTGTACAGCAAAGGAAATAATCAACAGCGTAAAAAGACAACCTACAGAATGGGAGTAAATATTCACAAACTTTACATCTGAAAAAGGCTAATATCCAGAATTTAGAAAGAACTCAAACAAATCAGCTAGAAAAAGAAACAAATAACCCCATCAGAAAGTGGGCAAAAGACATGAATAGACTCTTCTCAAACATAGATAGATAAACGGCCAACAAACACATGAAAAAATATTCAACATCACTAATTATCAGGGAAATGCAAATTAAAATCACAATGAAATACCACCTTATTCCTGTCAGAATCATCATTATTAAAAAGCCAAAAAATAATAGATGTTGGCATGGTTTTGGTGAAAAGGGAATGCTTGTACACTGTTGATGGGAATATAAACTTGTGTAACCACTATGGAGAGCAGAATGGAGATTCCTCAAAGAACTAAAAGTAGACCTATCATTCAATCCAGCAATCCTACTACTGGGTATCTACCCCAAGGAAAAGAAGTCATTTTATCAAAAAGACACCAGTACCCAACTGTTTATCACAGCATAATTCACAATAGGAAACATAAGGAATCAACTTAAGTGTCCATCAACTGAGGAATGGATAAAGAAAATGTGGTATACATATACTATAGAGTACTACTGAGCTATAAAAATAAATGAAATAATGTCTTTTACAGCAGCTTGGATGGAGTTGGAGACCATTATTCTAAGTGAAGCATCTCAACAATGGAAAAGTATGTTTTCTAAAAGCATTTCCATGGCATCTCAATTTGGAGGATGAGGAGCTCCCTCTAGGGGAGAGAAAAATATCAGTGCCAGGGTTTTACATGGTTGCTTGTGATTGCTAGTTAGCAACAAACATTTATTTCAGTCTAGGGTTTTTTTTTTTTTTTTTTAATGGGAATCTTCTAAATCTACTTCCCATGTTGGTAAGGTTTATCATTGTTATAACTAGACAGTGTGATCCATAAACCCCTTTGTCAGTGCACAGCAGTGTCAAATGGCCATCTTTCCCAATTCATGGAAAGCACATATGTTGGTCTGTCTCACCAGAATGTGACCTCCATGTGAGTAAGGCTTTGCCTGTCTAATTCTTTGCTTAAAAAATGTCTATAAAAGTACCTGGAACACAAGAGGGATCCAGTACTTTTTGAATGAATGAATAAGCCTTTGAACAAAAGTTCCGAGCTTAACATTGCTTGGAATCTATGACCAGGCTCTGAGGCCAAGGGTGGGCACTTGTCTGTGACCTGAGGCTGAGTGCCCTGTGTTAAGGGTGGGGGTGGGATTTATTTACCTGGCCTAGACCAAATTTATTCACTTAATACTTACTTATTGAGCACCTACTACGTGCCAGACCCTGTTGTAGGTGCTAGGGTCCCAGTGGTGAAAAAAGCAGGCAAGATTCAGGCACTTATGGAACAGTTATATAGAAAGTGTTGAGATGGTAATATCTGTTATAGAGAAAAATCAAGCAGTGAAGGGAGACAGAGCATGGTGGGATGGAAAGGAGGTCTCGATTTCATCTGGTTGGTCAGAGAAGCTTCACTGAGAGGTGAAGGAGGGAGGAGAGAAGTTGAGCGGCCATCTGGGGGATCATCAAGTGTCAAGGTACCGAAGCAGCAATGTGCCCCGCATGTTAGAGGAACACTGAGGAGGCTAGTGTGGCAGAAGCAGAGGGAGGGGGAGAGGGATAGGGGTTGGAGTCTGAAAGATGTGGTGTACAGATGTGAAATTCCTTGAAAGAATGGTTGAGATTTGAGGGAAAAATGTAGGTTCTCCACTACATAACAGAAACACTGTGCTAGCCTGGAGTGCTCAGCAAAATTGTTACAAAGTAGACTAGGCAGTACGAAGATAACTACTGGGCCCAGGGAAAGTGCCCAGCACTTTCTGGGGTATCTCAGCACTTCTTTGCCTTAAAACAGCTGGTTCAAACTGGCCCTGAATGCTTCAGAGCTGCTATAGGGCCCTTTAGCTATACTAAAATCCCCACCCAGTGGAAAATTGTAATATCATTAACATACCATGGGTTGCATGACAGTGTATAATGATGCTACTTTGCCTACATGATTTGTTTCATTGAAAACAAGCAAAGATACAATGTAAAAAATGCATTAGGTGTTGGGAAGAGATTTAAGGCAACACCACGGGGTGGGCAGATGCGGATTTTGCACGCAAGAAAGAGCCTGTGGAAGAAATACCTGTGCTGCCCAGGAGCAAGTGGTCTCATAAGTCACCTCTAATAAACTCATCTATCTTGTCAAGCTGGACTTGCCTGAGTCGTTCTTTGGTCTTTCAACTCTCTCTCAGTTTAAGGGCGGTTTTTCTATACTGTCCCAGGATTTTCCCAAAACAAGAATTTTCCAGCAATGAGGAAGGACCTTGTGAGTCAAGGGCAAAAACATGCCCGGACCTTTTCTTCAGGTGCCTTCCAGGTCGCCTTCTCAGAGACCATTTCCTTGGAAAGAGTGTGATCATGGAGATGAGGTAACAACTCCTAAGGTGGTTCTGACGCAGCCCCGATGTCAGGAGGTGGGTGATGTTCCAGGATAGCACCTAGATAGTTCTAGGCATGTGGGGAGAATCTGCTGGATCAGATTCTTGCTGAAGTAAGCTGAGCTGAGGAGAGACCACTTTAGACCCTGGATGGTCAGAAGTGGAGGAGGGACCATTTATCTCTCTCTGCCCTTGTCTGCAGGGCATCCAGTCAACTTAACCCAGCCTCACCACCACTCTTATTGGAGAATCTTAACCCGACAACTCTTAAAACTTCCCAACTTCCAGAAGGAAACAGCTTCCACTCAAGATGACAAAACAAGGTTATCTTTTTGACATCGATATGATTCCCTTTAGCCTCATGCTATTATTATTAGACTCTTTTGCATGTTTTCCACAGACTACTAATTGTTCTAAACTTTCTAGTGTGAGTATGGACAATGGCATTGCCCTGGACTTCCTGTAGTTGAGGTGGGGTGTGTGCTGATGCCAACACCTCTTGCTGCATCTGGATCAATGACATATTTAGCTGACTGGGCTCCAGGCAGGAAGCCTGGCTGCAGTCAGGACTCTGAATGGCCTGATCACCCTATTAGGAACCACAGTTATGGTAACTCTCATCCAGTGTTGACTTAGACAAATAAAAATGGATTTGTTCATGCCCCAATCTGTGTAACGATTGAGGGTATCTGATGGAGTGGCCTAGCCTCCTGAGAATTCTTATTACGTGGTTATGTGAAAGTCAGGGAATGAAGTTGTAGGGGAATGACTTTGCCATGGCAATCTTGCACGTCCCTATATGCTGAAAAGGCGAAGTCTTGAGCCACAGCTAATCTGAGTCTCGACAGAACATCTTGTGATCCTCCCAGAACAGGGGAGGATAGGAGGCTTGTAAGGAGCTGCTCTGAGGCCCCTTATCTTCCTGGGAGGCT
>CAUYSK010079609.1:0-21846 GCA_963575035.1 Avahi laniger | reverse complement strand
CGGCCGGGCATGGTGGCTCATGCCTGTAATCCTAGCACTCTGGGAGGCCGACACGGGTGGATCGTTTGAGCTCAAGAGTTACAGACCAGTCTGAGCAAGAGTGAGACCCCGTCTCTACTAAAAATAGAAAGAAATTAGCTGGACAATTAAAATATATATATAGAAAAAAATTAGCTGGGCATGGTGGCGCGTGCCTGTAGTCCCAGCTACTCGGGAGGCTGAGGCAGGAGGATTGCTTGAGCCCAGGAGTTTGAGATTGCTGTGAACTAAACTGACGCCACGGCACTCTAGCCTGGGCGACAGAGTGAGACTCTGTCTCAAAAAAAAAAAAAAGAACATGCTCCCCACTGACTCCAGGTTTTCATCATTTCCACCTGACACAGTGGAAAGAGACTTTCTGTCTCCTAACATCTGCGATTAAATCTGCTCGGATCTACCCCTCACCTTTAATCACAGACCAGCCGGCTTTTCTGAGGAACACAAAACCCTAAAGCATCCATTGTATGTAATGAATGAACTTGTCTCTTTTGCTTCTAGAATGGTGCTAACATTGCCACTTGAATAATTTTCTGAGTTCTGTGGCTCAGGTGAGGAAGTTTGAGAAAGCCTGGATGCAAATGTGAATGCCCAGGCCAAGGTCAGAGAAGTGGTTAGAAATATGGGTTTTGGGAAATCTCCCCGGATGTACAAAAGACAATAAATACCACGTATGCTTAGATGATGACATTACTCAGAATATTGCCTGTGTGCCTTGAAGAACAGCGCTATGTGTTTTCCCCGCCGAAGATCCTCCTCCCCCACGAAGTGAAGCTGTTGTCATTCTCACCTTCCGTGGCACAGAGGCAGCAGGGTTATGCGGAGTGTAATCTTCTGGCTGGGTTCCCAGGCCCTTTTCTTGAGCTTTTTATTGAAGTGCCTCAAAAAGTGGGGTGGGGGGAGAGGGAGAGAACTTTGAGGTGAAGAAGTAGTAATATTCTTTTGGTTGCTAGAGTAACATTCACGCTTTGCCACAAAATGTCCCTTGGTGCCACTGTGAGAGCTGTAATAAGGCTCGTTTGTCAGTTCTGATGTGACATTTCTTATGTTTCTATATAATGCTTCTTAGATTACGATCCTTAGACAATAATCATTGTCAGCACGATCATCTTTGAAAACAATGGAAAACATGAGCATCCAACACCCCAAATCTGAGCTGTTCCATTTGCTCCAAGCAGTGTGTGCCTGCTGTCTTCATGTCCGTTCACTGAGACACGTGACTGGCTTTCCTCCTGCGTTGAGAGGCCCAGATTTCTTTCCATTTCTAGGGCTGTTTGACTGCCTTTCGTTTCTCTTGGGTGTGCGTGTGTGTGGCAAGGTTTTGTTAAGAAAGTTGTTATTCCTTTGATTTTGTTTTAAAGGTTACAAGACCCATTTGCGGAATCCTTGGTGAAGGGCAATCACTGCTGCTCAATTTCCTTCACTGATACATACGTTTTAACAAATAGGATGTGTTACAACGAATTATCATGTCTTGTTTGCTTCTTCATCTTATGCTAAAAATTACAACTTTATCAACAAAGAAATCCAAGTAGAAGGCGAGGTCCTAGATGTCAGTTAGCAAGGAGCAATTTCTGGTTTGTTTTATTTCTAAATAGCCTCCTTTAAAGAGGTTAAATCACCTGTAACCAGTCTGTGTCGGTTGACTGAGAAAAGCAACAAAATGAATCCAATAACAGACTTTCTCATATATAATACAACCTCTTTTTGTGTAAAATATCTAGCTAATTTGGACTAAAGCTTTCATGTGGATATTTAATTATTCAGATAATTACCTTAATTTGCCAATGGAAATACAGCTGTACCTAAATAGAGTTGAAGTCGGGAATATAGCCCAGTGCTTTTGATTTTGTTTTATTGCCTTATTTAGAACATTGATTTGTTCAGTCTTCTATTATTCTATCCACACTTTTCTTCCAGATTAATTTATCTTTACAGCCAAAAATTGCACCTTTGTAATGAATAAAGTCTAAGTTATGGACACTTTCAATTCTGTCTTCTTGGATAATATCACTTCCCATCTTTCTAGATACCTCTGGGCATTTCCCATTAAATGGCTCATCACAATCTCCATGTGCCTAAAGTTGAGCTGATAATCTAAAATTATACTTCATTTTATGACCCCAAACCAACTAGCCTTCCTGCTCTCTCTTTGGTACCAATCTTCACTTTTCTTCTCAGCTACAACCCCTTTATCTTCCATTCCTTTAAGCAAAATTCCTCAAAGAGTTGTTCCTACCTATGGTTTCCAAGTTTTCTTCTCCTTTTCTCTCTTGAACACAAATCTAATGAGGCTTTTGCTTCCACCCCTCCTTGAAAATAGTTCTTGTCACTGATGACCTCCAGGATTAAATTCACTGTTCAAATCCTCACTCTTACTTTACTGGAACCACGCATTTTCTTGATCTGTTGTCCTTCTTTGGTTTCCAGAACAACACACTCTTTGGAATGTCCTGGTATCTTTCTGGCTGATCCTGTTGGGTCACCTTTGCTGGTGCCTCCTCACCCGATGTCTACAGATTGGACTGCCTTGTGGCTCAGTGTATAGACTTCTCTTTTGTAATTGATGCTCCGTATGTAGATGCTCTCTGTCAGTTTTGTGTCTTCAAATATCATACAAATGTTGAGCACTCCAGACTTATATGTCCAACTTGAAATGCCCCTTCAAACTCCAGACATCTCTAGTTGAATGCTTAATAGACATTTCCAACTTTTTATGTCCAAAAGCAAGCCTCCGGCCCTTCCACCATAATTCTGTGCCTTCCAATCTTTTCCATCTTACTAAATTCATTCTTCCAAGTACTCAGGGCAAACACCTTGGAGTAATCATTGACTCCTCTTCCACCCCAACTCTAAAACATCAGCAAATCCTGTCATCTCTACATTCAAGATCAAGACCACCTAAATAATTTGTGGGGCCTAGTGCAAAATGAAAATGTGGGATCTATTCAAAAATCTATTAATCTATAAATCATCTATTTAAAAATTATTAAAAATTTCAAGACCGTGACGGCAGAGCACTAAGCCAAGTGTGGAGTCCTGTGTGACTGCCCAGGACACCCACCTGTAGAACTGGTTCATAATATATAAATTCCACCTGCTTCTCACCTCTTCTCATCTCAAAGGATCCAAAGTGACTACCACTTCTTCCTGAACTATTTCAATGGTGTCCTACCAGGTCTTTCTGTTCTCCCATTGACCCTCTAAATTATACTCAACTGAGCAGTCAGAGCAATCTATTAAAGGGTAAGTCAGATCCTATTACTCATCTGCTCAAAACCCTCCAGTGACTCCTGTCTCACTCAAAGTAAAGCCTCCATTTTTCTTTTGCGTCCTAAGTTAGTATGTTATCATTTCACACCTGGATGACTACAATATCCTCCAAGCCTTTCTGTGCCACTCTCTTCTGATTTTGATCTGCCTGATTACCTTAATGAGGCCAATCTTTATGAAACACTGTTTTCATCACCTCACTTGATAATACACAATCCTTATCGCATAGTATTTCAAGTAAAAACTCCTCTGGCTCTTATGGCCTTCTACAGCCTACCTACTTCAACTCTGCAACACAAGCCCATTTTTTTTTCTCTAAAAAACATTCACCAGAGTAAAGTCAGTATCAATACACTCCATCTTCATCCATAATCCTGCAAACATCATTTCCTCTAATAGGAAGCATGTCCCATTGCTTGATGCCAGCCTTGGTTATATAAATCCTCAAAGGCTTACTTTACTTTCCACTTCCTCTCTGAAGTCTTCTCTGACTATCCAAGTTCTCACTAATTTACCCTGTATTCTAACGTCTGTTGAACTTAGATTTTTGTACTACCACTTTAACACAAAGATGTACTCTCTGAAATTGGTCACGGATAGTTTAACTTAATACACACTTTATGGGAAGGGTCTGTATCTTTTCCAATCAATTATCTATTGCAATCTCAGCCTAGGGAAAGAGCTCAGCACACATTTATTTATTGACTGATTATAGATATGATTTTAGGTTATCTAATAGTTATCAATTTATTAAACGTATACGTGTTGTCAACAAAGCACTAAATATTAAACAAACCAAAGTGGATTTCTTTGAAGTGGTACCAGAGGGGACATTCAAGAACCGCAAAATAAGAAGAGCTATCATTTATTGAGCACTTGGCAAGTGCTCTACTAAGGGTTTTACATGGGCAAACTCATTTAATCTTTACAATAACCCTGAGTTAGACATCATTATAATTCCCATTTTAGTTATGAGTAACTTGAAGTTCAAAGTAACCAACTCAAAGGCACAGAGCTAGGAAGTGGCAGAATGGGCTGCAAATATAGGTAGTCTGACAGCTGAGCCCATTCATTGACCAGAATTGCCTCTTACAGTCTACATGTGTTTACTGTAAAATTTTAAGAACCTGGATCAATATCATAATTTTAATACAAAGTTCTCTATATGCTTTGTTAAATACAAATAATGTATTTTTTTTATCTAACTTACATAATTTCAGAGAACTATGGAAGCTCTGTACTTTGTTTCTGTCAGATACCAGAGAGAAAAATAGCCAAATATTCCCCCATTTTCTTAGTTATGTCCACTTTATAAATAGCTCTTGGCAGCACAGGGGGCCCACGTGGCGAGTGCATCGCACTGTCTTTCAGTCATTCCACCACTGGGACAAGAATTTCAAGGATCTGCCAGTCTTACAAATTCGTTTCAGAAAGAATTGTTTTCAGTAGTTGAGTTTAAAAACATTCTAAATTACATTTACTATAGTTTGTTTAAAGCTTTTTTTCTGGTCTATCTTTCTGAGTTGCAGCTTAATTTTTCACTGTCTCATTATAATTTCTCTCTTTTTTCTAGATTTTATCCTCTCATTCATTATTCTTTGTCTCCTCTCTGTTTCTGGCTTTTCTTCCTGCAGCTGGGCTTTGGTTAGAAGGGGTGGACGCAGCTGCCCAACCATTTTCGCATTCTTTACTGATATGATTTTCTTGAGGTAAAACATCATTTAGGAAGTATTGCTCAACAATTAAATGTTTCTGTCCTCCTTAAATTCTGTGTCTGAAAGTCTGCCAATAAGACCCTTTGCAGTTGTTTGTATTGGTTCGGATCCCTTCCTGTTATGCATTATTTTATTTGTTCTGTGCTTGTTTGCCTTTTATGTAATATTTTGTTATAGTTCCAATTTCCTGTTTCTATCTAATCTTCACCACTAACTTGATTTTAATGCTATCTTTCTTTTTTTTCAAGGATAAGGGGTTCATTTACTACTTTCCACTATAAACTTTGACTGCTTTTTTAAAAAAATTTCAAAATATTAAGGGAGTGCAAATGTTTTTGACATGGATATGTTGTATAATGTTTAAGTCTGGGCTTTTAATGTGCCTGTCACCAGAATAGTGTTCATTGTACCTGATAGGTAAGTTTTTATCCCTCACTTCCCTCCCACCTCCTAACCTCCCCCCTTTTTTATTCCCAATGTCCATGACACCTCTTTGTGCCCATGTGTGCCCATCATTTAGCTCCAAATTATTAGTGAGAACATGTGGTGTTTTGTTTTCTATTCCTGAGATACTTCCCTTAGGATAATGGTCTCCAGTTCCATCCAAGTTGCTGCAAAAGACATTATTTCATTACTTTTTATGGCTGAGTAATACTCCATGGTGTGTGTGTGTGTGTGTGTGTGTGTGTGTGTGTGTGTGTGTACAAACACATACCACATTTGGTTTATCAACTCAGGGATTGATGGGCACACTCAGGTTGATTCCACACCTTTGCAATCGTTAATTGTACTGTAGAAAACATTTGAGTGTGGGTGTCTTTTTGGTAAAATGATTTCTATTCCTTTGGTTAGATACCCAGTAGTAGGATTGATTGCTGGATAGAATAGTAAGTCCACATTTATTTGTACATCAGTTGTTGCTTTTGTCTTGCATCTTATAGAAGTTTCTCATTCATTTTGACTTTGGCCATGTGGATTACTATGTGTCTTGGAGATGTCCTATTTGCTATAATCTTCCCAGTGTTCGATGACCATCTTGTATCTGGATATCTGAATTTCTGGCAATACTAGGGATACCTCAATAATTTCCTTAAATAGGTTTTATATGCTTTTCATTTTTTCTTTTTCTCCCTCAGGAATACCTATAATTCCTATATTGGCTTGCTTTACATTGCCTTATATTTTTCTGAGTGATTGTTCTTATTCCTTATTATTTTCTTCTGCGTCTTTGACTGACTAGATTAATTCAAAAGCTTTATCTTTGAGCTCTGAGATTCCTTTTTATGCTGAGTTTAGCTTGTTGTTGAAGCTTTCTGCTGTATTTTGAAATTTCCTAAATGACTCTGTCATTTCTTTAAGTTCCATTATATCCGTTCTTATATTGTCTCTCTCTTTAGGGACTTTTTCATTTTTTTATTTATGTCCTGAAACATTTTTTGCTTCTTTTTGTTGGTTTTCAACTTTCTCATCAATCTCATTATTTTATTTGCCATCCACATTCTGATTTTCATTTCTGACATTTCAATCATTTCCTTTTGATTAGGGTTTGTTTCTGTAGATCTATTGTGGTCTTTTGGGGATGTCAAACTAGTTTGTTTTTTCATATTGCCAAAGTTCTTTTGTTGGTTTCTTCTTACCTGCAACTTCTCTCAGCTCAGGGAAGATAGGTTTGTGGTGCACTTTTTCCCCTTTGCTGAAAACTCTCCTAATTAGTGAGAAGAAGGAGAGGTCCATAGACGGTGCTTTTGTGTCCTACTCCAGAAGATTGACCTAGCAGAAGAAGGACAAATGCACTGGTAGCCTATAATGCAGCTGTTCAGAGTTGCGTGGACTGTTTCCCAGGCTACTATGGGAAGCTCGAGTGGGGTCTGCGCAAGTCCATCTCCATGGAGATCGGTGTTGCTGGAGATTATTCTGCTAGGGTCTTCTTGTGGTCGTGGCAGTGGAAGCTAGTTGAGACAATCTACATGGTGGCTGTGGGTGTCATGGCTCCAGGCATTTGCTCCACCTGGGTCTGGATGCCATGGTGGTTGTGGCTAGTGGGTGTCTGGGGTAGCTTTGGAATGCAAGTGTAGTTCTCACCAGGCAGCTGGTGGGAGCCATGGAGAAAGGGCCACAGGGATGGGCAGCAGTACAGGAACAGTGAGGGTGGGGTTCAGGGCCTGGTGACATAGTAAGAGCCATGGGAGCAGGGCAGTGCTCATAGGTCACCAGATAGCTGGGGCTCTTTCCCTGTCCAGGTCCCACTGAGGTAGTTGCCATGGGACTTCTCAGGCACCTTGAGTGTTGCCTGCTCTGCTAGAATACACTGTGAGGATGAGAAGCACCTGGCTCCCGTTCCATTTTACCTGCCCTACCCTGATCCAGCCAGGTTAATGGAGAGGCAGCTTCAGTAAAACTAAGCCCTGTGTAGATCAGCTGCCCCAGTCCTGAGAGCTCAGAATGGCATAAGTTTAGAGTTCTGGGAATGGAAGCCACTAGGTCCCTGTGGTGCCTGCTCTCCGGTGCAATGTCACTGCACAGACTCCAAGTAGTTCCCTGATCAGTCTAAAGGTCTGCAGTGGGGATGGTGGCCCCCTCACAGCTCTGGTTGCATAGTCCATAGGGGGAGTGTTGGAACCTTGGGATTCCCTCCTCCTGTCATTCCCGACATGTGGATTTCTCATCCAGGTGCTTTCCTATCTTGCTGAATAGTTTACCCCGTCACCCTCTTCTTCACTCTGAATATCTCCCCTCACTTCTCTGATGATTTACAATACTTTCTCCAAGAAGGCCCATTCCTAGATGGGCATTGACTTGCAACTTTTGAGCCTCACCTTGAGAGCAGTATGTGGGGGATGCTGCTAGTCTGCCATTTGGTCTTGACTGCTTTTTAAACTAAATGTTTCTTCAATTTGATGGGCCAAGTTTTTACAGGGTTCCGGGACAATTTTGAAACCAAGAGTTGGACTCTTGCTTAGCCTTTGAAGACTCTAACTTGTCCATCGTGCTCTTGGTTTGAAGCAGGGGTAATTTTTGTTGATACTGCTATTTAAGGGCACAAAATTGTGCCCATGAAAAAATGATTTACAGTAGAAATCTTACACTAGCTGGTTTTGAGTGTTATTTCTAAATGGAATTGTCTTTTAATCTTTCAAAAGTTATGCTAGACTTGTTCAGAGTTGCACTTTAGCTGACTTTTTAATGGAACCATTAGATATTTAAATATTCAGTTCTTGCGAAATAATTGAACAAGCCTTATTCATTATGCTTACTTTATCTTCAGATAAATAGGGATGTATCAGGGTACCAAACAAATGCTGTTCTTCAACATTTAAAGAAGGGAAAGTGTAGGGTGGGTCCAGGAGTAATATTAGCGTATTTAACAACCGTAAGCACCAACAATCAGAATGGAAGCCGGCCTTAGGGGGATTGGATCTTGGAGACTTCTTTCATGGCAGTATTTAACACTTTTGGTTGCTGAAGTATTGGGAGGCTGGAGTGTCAGTGGAGGGTAGCAGGGGGTGCACTTGGAGGCCTTCAGCTAGTATGAAATTATTTTAATAGTGTAATAAGAGCCAACTTATGGCCAAGTGCGGTGGCTCATGCCTGTAATCCTAGCACTCCGGGAGACTGAGGTGGGTGGATCACTCAAGGTCAGGAGTTTGAGACCAGCCTGAGCAAGAGCGAGACCCCATCTCTACTAAAAATAGAAAGAAATTAGCTGGACAACTAAAAATATATATATAGAAAAAAATTAGCTGGGCATGGTGGCGCATGCCTGTAGTCCCAGCTACTCAGGAGGATGAGGCAGGAGGATCACTTGAGCCCAGGAGTTTTTGCTGTGAGCTAGGCTGAAGCCACGGCACTCTAGCCTGGGCAACAGAGTGAAACTCTGTCTCAAAAAAAAAAGAGCCTACCTATTAGTCTTGGTTGAGAGTGTTCTCACTGTTGATGTATTTTCAGTTCAAAAGCAGTAATCCCTTTCAAATTTATATAGGGTGGCAGGTTTGCCCACAGAGACTATCAGGATAGCATGTAATTTTTGATAGTACTTTCTCGTGAAATCCTGTGTCCAGGTCACGTTTAAATCTTTGTTCATTAAGCTTCTCAACACTGTGGAAATCAAAGCCTACCATTGGCTTTAGAAAGAAAGTTTTGTTTTTAATGTCTCAAAATGCACTAAACTTGAAGTTGAGTTTTGGCTGTACCAGTTATTAACTGTAATTTTGGACAAATTGCTTAATAACTCAGTTTTCACCCTCCTTCCTTACCAGTAAAAAGGAGGGAATTGGATCAGATGAGCTCTAAGTTCCCTTCAAGATCTAACATTCTCTAATTCTATTTAAATACCAACAAGATGTTTTTGCCCAAAATCTAATAGACAATTGAATGCGAATAATCTTTTAGGATGTATAGGAAAATACACAGTATGGCAAACTTCAGGGCATATAAACCATCCCTGGTAACTACTTTTTCATTTCTTTCCACAGGTTTCCAACACCATTTAAAGACTATCTGGCTAAAATATTTTTTCTTTTTTGATTTGTATACAAAGACAAATAATGACTATATAAAATAAATTGCTTTTTCTCTGTATGCTTAGCATTCAGTTACATTCTGAAGCATCACAATAGCCTTTCTGCAATGACGATGCAGTTATACTAAATTCTTCTCTTTGCCTTATACGGAGGACAGAATTTTCAATGTTTATTTCATTTTGAGAATGGGTTGAATTTTGTGAAAGTTCACTGCTGAGATAGCATTTGTCATTTTTGGAACTATGGCATCATGAGTTGTTTTTCACATTAATGATACCTATTGTAGTAAGTCAGAATTATTAATATGTGGTATAAACAGTACTCACCCAGACTAAAGGAAGAAAAAAAAAGAGTAATTTCTTCTTAAACCTTAAAAACTGCTCTGTAATTAATCCGGATCACACACTTTCAGCATTTCCATAGGTCTCCGAAGAACTGGTCCTACTTCACACTGATACCTATTTTACAGAACAATAGGTTTAGTTCCTAATGATCATATTCTAATAGTGCTTTGATTCATAAACTAAGTCATGATCTTTCACACAAAACTAAAAACATTTCCCTTAAGATGAAGACCAGTATTTTGCCTGTTCTAGTTATAGTATCGGTTCTCATATTACACGTAGTTTGTGAAAAACATACTTTCAGTGAGAGAAATAGCTCTAAGATAATGAGTGCCTTGTCTACAGCTAGGGTTCAATATACTTTTATAGAATTTAGGTATAAGATTTTTGATTCCAATTTACCTGGAATGTATGCTTATTAAAGACTGTACAAGCATTTAGGAAATAGAGCTAGAAACTAGAAAGAACTATGACAGGAAAAGATTCAGCCTCATGATTTACCTAAAAATGTACTCATTTGTTTTTTCATCTATTCATTAAAGAAATATCTATTCGGGGCCTGATATTTTCTAGACAATGTGCTAAATTTTTGTTATATAGAAATGAAGGAAAATAGACCTTGATTCCAAGGAATTCATTTCTAAGGTACATCAAAAGTATAAAGTACAACATAGTCAGGTTTGTGAAACTAGAAAAATTTAGTAAAGTACAGTGGGGATAATAGTAACAAAAATTGATAATAGATCTTATCTATGCCAGGTAATCTTCTAGGCGATTTACATTTAATCTTTACAAAAACAGGTATGAGGCAAATACTACAATTATCGTTCCCATTTTACTGGTGGGAACTGAAGCCTAGGAAGTTACTTTTTCAACATCACTCAGTGGATTCTGGTTTGAGAGGAATCACTTCTCACAGAGGGGAGATTGAGTTCTCTCAGAGAAGAGACTGCTTAGCGCATGAGTACAGTGACAAAGGACCCTGTGTGTAAAGGGTCTGAGCAAAGCAGGTCCTTCCAAAATCATGCCCTATGGAAAGGCATTTTTATCCAGAATATCCAGATTAGCACTTGTACTGCTGAGGAAGTCTGCAGTGGATATTAGTTTTAGTATCACATTTCTTTCCCTACTTATGTGTATGTCACAGTCAGTGATTCTTAAAGTCTGTTTCTTGAAAACAATTCACCAGGTGACAAATTCTCCTGCTATCCCATCTTAATTGATGCCAATGCATGAAACATCTGATCAGCATGCCATGTATCAGGGACCCAGAGAGAGAGAGAGAGAGAGAGAGGCCTAGAGTTGCTGGCAGGTGTCCAGATATTCACCTGACAGGACACAGCCATGTTTGAATGGTTCCCATTGCTTCCTGTTACAATTTGCTGACTCTGAAGAGTTGCTGGAGAAACATGTCCTGGCAGTCAGTCAAGAGAAAAAACATTAAGAAAAATTACTGTTCAGCTAATATATGTGTAATTTTTTATCTAGCATATGCGAAAATAAGACTAATTTTATAAGGTTTAAAATATTGCACAATCTATTTTTCACCTAAAATAATTAGAGAGAATGATTATGCCCAATTTTGTTGAGAATGCATGGAAATGAGTTCACTGATCACAGTTGTAATGTAAATTGGCACAACATCTTGGGAGGGAAATGTGCATATATTTTGACATGATAAGATATAACAGATGTGCACAAAGATAAGTGAGCAGTTGTTAATTATAGACACTTTATTGTAAAAAAAAAGAAACTGGAAAAATTTACTTGGTAATAGGTGATTGGCCATGTAAATTATGTTATCTCCAAAAAATGGGATACAATGTAGACATTGGAAATTTCATTATGAGAGGTTATTTATTAAAATATGGAAAAAGTTAATAATGTTTTCATCATGGAGTGAAAAAATAGGCTATCAATATATGCAATATATCATTTTTAAAAAGAAAGGTAAGTAGGTATGTATATAATGCAAATGCAAATGTATGTAAATTATACATATATACGAATGTGTGCATTTGTATATATTGACACATTCTATAAGAATATAGACTAACATTTTACTGGTAATGGAATTATGAGAACTTAAAACATGCTTTTAGCATGCATATGTAATTAGAGAAAAGTGATTATTATGTAAGATTATTATTAGAGTGTGAGAAATTTGGATAAAATAAGATAAAATGTCTCCGTCTCTCTTTATGAAATCACTTTCCATTATTATTTGATCCACATTTGTTCTACACTTTGCCCACACTAGTTACCTGTTATTTGGCTAATGCCATCCCTAAGGTCTTTATTAAAGGTTATTATAGGTTCTTTTACTTGACTTGACTAGTCTACGTCATTATCATTTCACATAGGAGAAAAGAGCTTAGGTCTTACAATTATTTAATAAAATGTAGTGCTTCGGCATTGGCATTGGTTTTGTTTGAGTATTATTCTAGATTAGAAGTCATTATGCGGTAGTGCTCAGGCTGAGGCTGGGCCACAGATATTGGGCTTAGCTCCCATAGTGTTCTCCAATATTTAAAAAGCATGCAATTTTTTTCTTTACATAAAAATCCAGATATGAAATTCTCCTGAAAAACAGGCAGGTCTTACAATGCAGAACTGGAATTCCCACCAGACGGTGACTAGCTGGAGACTAGCAGTCACTGTCCTTTATTAATGGGCCCACATGCACCTGTTAGCCATGGCTCCCGCAGCCCCTCATGTTGCCTTATATTTGGTTCAAATTTCTTGGCTAAATTTATAGGCATTTTGTTTTCTGTCCCTTTTTGTATTATCCCTATTTTCACCATATTTAAAGATTAAGATCAAAGAATCGATAAATGAATATTATCTTTACTGTTTTATGTAACATCGTCCAGATGACAGTTGACTTTCTAATTTCAGAGGATGTTTCTATTTTATCTCCCCAAAAAAGACGCAAGAGAGAAAGAGATAGAGAAGGGGGAGATAGAGAGAGAGAGGGGATGAGGGGTTGGGGAGAAGAGAACACCACACATAACAAAGGCATTTAACAGAGGAACACATGTAATGTCAAAAAAACTGGTAATTGAAAGATTTTGTTTTTCTGGTTTACACCTTTATCAATGGCCACACAAAATTACTTTATTTGTATTTGAACAGTTCAATATTTATTCAGTTGGTGCTTTAAAGTAAATTATTGAGCTTTTTTTAACAACTGCCTTTGGGAATAGGAGCAGGAAAATAAGGAAACATTAAAAGGAAACTAGCTTTGCAAATTTATAGAAATAAAAACAAAAACCAGAAAAGCAGATTAACTGGGAATACTATAAGGGTGCAATGATGCTCTGGCCTGTTAGGACATGAGGCATGAACCAATGTGCAATTAAAAAATAAAACCTGTGAGAAGGCAATGCGGGAGAATAAAAGCCTATTAAAGCGCTCCTAAGAGTGAAGGCTCTTGCCAGCAGAGCCATCTGTCAAGAGATTACAGGGAAGGAAATTTCTGCAGGAATTTTCCCCTGGGACCAGATAAAGTGCCAAGAAAAGGTGTGTGGCATCAGGAGTGAGGACAAACTCTGAGAGTCCTCTGCAGTGCTTATCACAGACAGAGAGGGACTCATCAACTCACTGGTACTCCAGGAAGAGGAAGAGAAAACAGGCAAGTCTCTGTATTGCCTTTGACCAAAGAACTGAGGTCGTACTGAAAAGAGTTTATAAAAACAAATCCCTCTTAAGGTAAGTTAAACTTTGTTGCATTGAACTCTTAAAAATTTTCATAATTCAAAGACGATAAGGTAATTTATTGAACTTTTCTTCCTAAAGGCACTAAGAAAAAATGAATGTTGAGTTTATAAGTAACATTGCAGAAGATGATCGAAAATACTTGAGCAAAACTAAAATGTCATTTTAAAAAAGAACTTAAATCTTCATTATCTAGAGGAAATGTTGTACTAATATGCTATTTTCACTTATTTCTTCAAAATAAATGCTGTTTAAAAAGTAATCAAGATAAACTCATGATTATTTGCCTCTAGAGAATTAAGTACATGCCATGCTGTGAAATAATTAAAAACCATACAACCAGAAAAGTTACAAGAGTTAATAATAGAGATATTATATATTTTGTAAACTTCCTAGATATAGTCAGAAAAAGATACTTTGATTTTAAGATTCTAAAAAGATCTTAGTTTATTCCCTGACTTATGTTCCTATACAGTACTATTTTGTATTTTTTAGCAATAATTATTCCCTATTTCCTTTGGTTATTGATTTTACTTTATTTTTCTTTTGTAAGATAAAAAAGTGTTCATTATAAAGGAGGAATAGAAGTATCACAGATTTATTATTTTGACTACTAGATAAGCAATATGCATTTTTTCAGATATTTTTAAGTAAGAAAGAGAGCGCTGTCTCTTTAAATGCAAGAAAATAAGCATGTTAGAAGATATTTCTCATGTTAATTTACAAATGTTTTTAAACTTATTGACAAAAATAGTTAATCAGAATAAAACATACTTTAACTCAATTTTATTTTATCTCAATCAAAATAGAGATATTATGTTTAACTCATTGTTTACTTAAAGAAATGGAGAAGAGCAGACAGAAATATAAATTCTAAACAGGGGTAAGAAATAATCTTATCTGCTGGGAAAGAACACAAAGTCAAATAACACAGTGCTAAGTCTGAGCAATCACAGTCATCCAGTGTTCATGCTGGCTCTGTGCCCATATCAGATTATTGTGTCTGTAATTGGAGAGAAATTAACCTGCGAATTTAAGTCAAGTTATTCTGTGAATTCAGTTAGAGTGGACAATTATTTTTAATAACCGAGGCTTTTGAATCTTACTTCTTGTCTTTCCTACAAATGAGCAATTTTGCCTGAATTATCAGGATGTTGTTTAAATTCTACCTTCTATTTCATTATTTCTTTCATTTCTCAATTCACTTGTTCACTCAAGCAATATTTAGTGAGTAATGTCTAGGAGGAGGGCACTATTGAGCTAGGCATGAGATAATGAGTGGATATGGTCCCTGCTCTCAAAGGGCTTATAGTCCATGACGCTGCACATAAAATTTCTCTTTAGCTTCAAAATAATTAAAAAAAAAAAACAAAAAAATCTATTTCACCAATGTGAATTTAAGGTTGACAGAAGTTAAGTGATAGCAATAGGAAATATTCGTGTTAACATAATTTAAGACTTTCAGTACATTGATTTTATTTGTTCTTTAATATTTTTTATTTGTTTAAATTATCAAGGACTGAAAAGAGCATTATTTACTCAGCTCCTGGGTTTTCATTAAATTCTTTACTTTAAAAACCATGAAACAGATTGATTTTCTTACAAAGAAAAGGACAAAAAATTCTTATGCAACAAAAAGTAAACTTGGACTTAAGTTCTACTGGAGATTTACAAACATTTTGTCTTGTCTGAGATCATTCTTATCCCTGCCTATATGGATACATTCATAAATATTAAGTCTATTTGAAAGTGGAAAATAGATTCTTACCTACTGTATTCACTGCTATTCCTAAGATTGACTTGGGGTTATGTGCATTTCTAGCATTTTTGACAGTGTTATAATGGTTTATCCTGAACAAAAGTGATATTTAAGTTTTTGAGTTATGGAGATCCTCTCTGGGATACTTGCCAGAAATAATGAAGTTCTTGCTTGGACGAGTGGGTCTGGAAACTGTCACTTCAAATAAAATGTGCTCGTAAGAGAACACTATCTTCATATCTTTTCAAAGTAATGAAACACTAAGTTCAATAGTTAATATTTTGATAATGCAGCATGTGTACAATAATATGAATTACGTGTTCTTTTCATAGAGAATGGGTTAGTTGAAATGGAACAAGTTGCAGTCATACAACTGTACAACTATTAGGAATAAAAATCTGTAACATTAACATTATAATAGTTCAAAGGCACATAAAAAAGAGAACTACTGATTACTTTTGACTTCTTTTTTAGATGAAATCTATATTAGGCTTTTAGTTAGAGTTTGATGTTTTTATTTTTCAGTTGAAGAACATTTATTGGTCACAGAACATTTTCCTATACTATATATTTTTGAGTATTTATCCTTTTTGTTTCTATTGTGTATATGGGGCTGGAGAATACATTATTTTTGAGGTTTTCAGATAACTAAAAGAAGTCATCACAGTCTCCTTTCTGCCTAGTACCTAAACGCTTTAACGTCCAAAAAGTCATAGATCTCTAACCTAACAGCCTCTCAACCACTGTTGAGATTTCAGGAAATCACATAGAGTATGGAGACACAGCTGAGCATGAAGGGTTAATACCAAACCTCCTTGGTTTCAGTCTGAACTCTGCCGATTACTACTTTGTGAGGGCAAGTCTCTTACTCACTTTCCCAGCTGTAAAATGGGGATAGTAATGGCACTATTATTATGGTGCTGATCAAATGAGATAAGGTATGCATGGTGTTTATCATATTGTGATGATGATGATGATGGTGTTAATGATGAGAGTCTGAAGAAATTCAGGCCTTTCCAGGGCCTGTCTGGATTCCTGCATCAGTCCTTAACTGTGTCCATGTTTGAGTTTCTTTATTGCTTCCCACGCAAGCCACCAGAGACAGCTTTTTAAAGAGCAAATCTGCTGGTGTGAGTTTCTCAAAGTGGCTGCCCATCACCTTTGGCTAAAGACCCACACTCTTTAGTATGGAATACAAAGCTCTTCTCTCACTCTCCGTGCAGTTTCTCACACCTCTGAGTCTTGGCACATATCGGTCCCTCTGCCTGGAACACCTACTCTTCTTCCCCACCTGTCCAATTTGAATTTAACCCTCAGTGCTTAGTTCAAGCTGCCAAGAAGGTTTTTCTGATCCCAGCTTCACTCACCCTCTGTATCCCCAGGACTGTGCATAGGTCTATCTTGGCTCAAATTTTAGTCTGCCAGCTTGTCATTTCCTTAAAAAAACTGTGAACTATTTGAAAACAAGGGCTATATCTTTTTTCATTAACCCAGAATTTAGTACAATTTCTGCCAAGTAGAAGGTGCATAATAAGTGTTAACGGATAAATGAATGTTCTAGTGAGCAGGTAGGCAGCCTCTCTTTTTACAAGTATGTGTTTATCATCTGGGTGCTGATGTCATGCAGAGGCGCTGACACAAAGACATGGATTCATGAAAGGTAAGGCAAGAATGACCATAAGTACGCTCTGTGGATGTGTCCTTTGCTTCTTTAAATAAGCAAGCAAATCTCCTTTATGCCGTTGACCTAGAATAAGAGAATCCACGATAGTGTTTTTAATTTTAAGCATAATTTTAAAAAAGCAGTATATTAGCAATAAAGAATGAATTATTTTTTTTGAAATTTTTGATCAAACTAGTTGGTCTAATGTGTCACCAAAGTGGTAATAAGAAACTTCTGGATCTTTGCTCTTCATTCTTCTCTGTGGAGGATTTATGTAGAAACTTGTATTTGGAAATCATGATTATAATCACTCTCAGAATGATCGTATCAGCAAAGACATGATCTTAGAAAATAAAACTAATATTCCAAAAATACTATGTTAGACTATTAGTGTTGTTATGAATAATTTCCAAGTATTTATGGGAATAGTTGAACTGTGTGATGAGGCTCTTCTTAAAATTTTCACATTACCTGATATTTTGAATATGATTTGGAATTTTAATGTGGTTTGCCTATTTTTGAATAAGCAATGACTGGGATATAATCTCTATCCCTTCCTCACCAATAACCCATAGTGACCTACTTCCAGAAATTTCTATCCTGAAGTTTTTGAACTTTGTTCTCCTGCTAGCTTCAGTTCATCTGTGTCTACTTTCTCTTGCCACCAATGTGAATATGACACGTCTTGGAGTCCCGCTTTTGAGGTTCTATATCCTCAGCACAGTGCAATGACCCAAGACTCAGCACCAGGTAGTTGCACAGGTCTCGTTCTAGCGCTAAACTTGTCAGGCAGCTGTGCTAGCCTTCACGGGTTTTCTCAGTTGTCTTTTACTTAACATAAAAAACAACTGTGGCACAATCTGGTTTTGGATGAAAATAGAAGCACAACCTCAAATTAACTGCTATGCCAATAAGTTGTACCAGAGTAATAGCGGGTCAGAATAAAATTGCGTTACCTTCTAAGTAAGTGTTTAGTTTTCCTTCTATCCTTTATTCTTTACGATCCACTCAGACAGTTGTCAAGGATCATTTTTTATTTTTATTTTTTTTCTTTCAATGATATTTATTGAAAGTCTACTGTGTATCAGCATTTTGAATTAAAATTATAGTTACGGAATAAATGAATCTATGCGGTGAATTTTCGAATTGCTTCTTTGTGGTTCTAGGACCTGGCATAATTCTTGGCACATAGTAGATACTTAATCTTTGGCAATGCTTGAATATACCAAACAGACTTGGGCTGCATGCTGTGTGTAGGCCACTTGGAGAGACTGTGCAGATCCTACTTCATTTTTAGGAAGGAAGATTAACAGCTTCATAAAATAACTGAGAGGTCATCCTTCAGACCACTGGGTTTCTCTGAGACGTTTTCAGGGGAGGACAATCACAGGAAAAAGCCTTTAAGTCCTACTCTGTGACCTCTGAAACTCTCTCTTTTTTTTTTTTTTTTAGTCTACCTCTATGTTTACACAGGAACACAACTGTAAGGGGGGAACACAAAATTCCTTTAATTCCATGGCATACCAATCAACAATGCCCAGGGAAATATCTAGAATAACATAAACTACTAATTTTAAAGCTGTTCTATGAAGTTGAGAAGTTCAGATTAAGAGAATAACAATTAATTAAAGTAAGAAACTGAGAAATCAAATGACAAATTTCAACTATTTAAATAGTTAAATTCCTATTTGAGTTTTTGTTTCAGTAGCAGTTTCCTTGACAAAATTGCTGAGGTAAACACCTTCCCATTATACAATATAATTTTGTGGTGCATGTATGCATGCAATTACTTTAATATTATTATTACTAATAATGAACACAATAGAAGTTTGCATTTATATAGTAATTTATGTTTTATTAGTCATAAAGGTTAGCAAAGTGAGGGACCTTAGCAGCACTCAAAACAAATTCTCTCTTTTTACAGATGAGAGAGCTGAATCATATAGAGGTTAACTTACTGGTTTTTTTTCAGGAAAAAATTAACCAAAATTGTCATTCAGAGTTATGTTTTCTGTTATATGAAAAGTGGTTGTCAATGAGATACTCAAGGTCATGGTTGATATCTGGCTTTATCTCCTTTTAAGAAAAAATTTAATGACTTCATTAAAATCTAGGAATATATAAAGGGAGCAATACCATCACTCAGTTAACAGAGATTTACTTATCATAATTTCAAACAAGAAATTCATCAAGTGACAAATTCTTTCCAAGGAATGGAACTGTCCCATATGAAAGAGCATGAGGGCCATATCACCCATCATGCCCATGATGGAAATTCTGACAACTTATTTCATATGTAGTTGAAAGAGGGCTGTTTTATGTGTCAGCTAGTTCAAGGTATAGAAGCCGACCAGAGTTAAGAACTTTTTAGAGAACCAAGATGCTCACAGCATCCTGGCTTGCCTAGTCTGAGTCAAGTTTTCATACTCTCAAGTTAACATGTCTAGATGTCCTTAAGGCTGAGAAGTGGCCTTTAGAGTAGAGTCAGCTCCCCTAGTGGCTCAAGACCCAAGGTAATTTGAGAGAAAAATCAGGATCAAGCACAAGAATACAGTGACTAAGGCATTGACAGATGGCAATACACACACACACACACACACACACACACACACACACATGCACACACAAAATTGATGGAGAGAAAGAGATATACCATGGCAGTGACTTCTTTATTTTTAATAAAGTACTAAGTTCTTTAAAGAAATATACCATGATTAGAATAAAACTATCTTAACTCAAAGAATAAGTGTTTGAAAATATTTTCTTTCCCTGAATCCAACTTATGAATGCATTTCTGAATATGTGTTCTGTAAATACCAGATCCATGGGATGTCCTCCCACCGCGCCCCCTGCATTCTAAGAATTTGGTGATCATGCAACTGTGGGAATTATTGGCTTGAGTAAAGATAAATACCCATTTTTAGTTCAGGGTTTTAAAAAAATCATTGTAAATCTACAAGGGAAATATTTAAGATGTAGATTTTTCTACATTTATCTGACTACAGAAACTTTTTCAGTTTGAAGCATCTTATAGTGCCAGTGTTCTGTGAAACACATTTAGGAAGCAGTGACGTCCATCATTTAACAATGCATTCGGCATTGAGACATCTTTTCATCTTGTGCAAAGCTTACATTGAATATCATGTAAGGGAGTCTTAATTTGATAAATTTTATGGCTGTGTAAATAGTAGGATGGCACTATTGACCACCAGGTTTATTCAGAATAGACGACCAGAGTTGTTTAGAACTGAAATTACTCAAGTTACTAGTTTTCCAACTCTCTGAACCAGCAGACTTATTGAAGCACATTTCTCTATATACATTTAATATGTAAAATAGAAGGCAGTCTGGTTTGATTGATTTGGGGGTAGGGTTATAGAATCTTTGTCTTTAGTCTCTCACTATTACAGTGGTCTGTGATTTGTATATTTCAATGGCAGCAATGAAAAGAAAATTGCATGAAGTCATCCTTAATAAGCATTTATTGAACTTCTAATGCTGGAACATTCTGGATATTTTTTTATTTTGGTTAACAAAGCACCAAAGAATAGATGTCTTCATCAAACATCTGAATTTTTTTTTTTGCAATAAGCAGTTTTTATGTTTATAGAAAGGGTTCAAGAATTATAGAGTGGTTATACATGTCAGGTTTCTTCAATTGAATTTTTGAAGATTCCAACAGAAGTAGATTTTTCTTATAAGTCATTCCCTTAAAATTTTTTTAAAGAAAATTTCAAGTGCACAGACAGAAAAAGAATGACAACTTTTTAAAAATGTGCATTGGTTTTCTATTGCTATTGTAACAAATGTCAATTTAAAACAATGTCCTATCTATAGATTAGTAATCTCGTGTGGGTCTCACTGGGCTAATTTTCAAAACTTTGGCAAAGTTGCTTTCCTTCCAGCTCTAGGGAAGAATTTGCCTCCTTGGTTCTTCCGGCTTCTAGAAGTTGCCTGCATGCCTTGACTCATGTGCTCCTTTCTTCATGTTCAAAGTCAGAAAATTTGCATCTCTCTGACTCTGCTTCTGTCATCACAGCTCTCTCTGAACACCACCAGGAAAGGTTCTCCACTTTTAAGAACTCATGTGATCATATTAGAACTACCCAGATAATACAGGATAATCTTCTCATGTCAAGGTCTACGTCCTTAAACACATCTGCGAAGTCTCCTTTTGCCAAGCAAGGTAACATATTCATAGATTCCTAGGATTAGAATGTGAACATCTTTGGGGATGCATTATTCTGCCTACCAGAATATTTTAAGTCCTTCCTTCAAAAGCTAATCACTCAGTGAATTATAGTTCCATAATTAAATACATGATGAGTCCTTTTTCCTCTTTGTATATGGGCCCCTCTCCAAATTAGCAGGAAAATACTGCCCATCCTTCAAGTTCCTGGGCCAGTGAGCCCTACCCTGGGCCCTCTTCCTTTCCTGCATCTGATTGCTGTTCCCCCTGAGTTTCCCCTCTGTCTATAGGTAGTGGTATCTGTGTCCATCTCCATCTATATCATCCTAGGCTCCTGCCAATCATATGAGCTCCCCAAAGCAGTGACTCAATCCAATGCAGCTTTTTTGTTTGTTTGTTTGTTTGTTTTTTGAGACAGAGTCTCACTCTCTTGCCTGGGGCGAGTGCCGTGGCGTCAGCCTAGCTCACGGCAACCTCAAACTCCTGGGCTCAGGCAATCCTACTGTCTCAGCCTCCCAAGTAGCTGGGACTACAGGCATGAGCCACCATGCCCAGCTAATTTTTTTTTTCTAGATATATTTTTAGCTGTCCAATTAATTTCTTTCTATTTTTTGGTAGAGATGGGGTCTC